>PVIU01024895.1:0-24691 GCA_004026605.1 Ondatra zibethicus
AGTAGTTGACTGTTCAGTTTCCATGAGTTTGCAGGCTTTTTGTTGGTGGAATTGTTGTTACATTCTAACTTTACTCCATGGTGATCTGACAAGACACAGGTGGTTACTCCAACGTTTTTGTATCTGTGGATGTTTGCTTTGTTACCGAGTATGTGATCAATTTTCGAGAAGGTTCCATGAGATGCTGAGAAGAATGTATCAAAGCATTAGTCACTGGATGCCATCCTGTCTGCTCAGCAGAGATCCCTATATCCACTCCAAACCAGCAGGACAAAACTTATCTCAAAGTGTATGCAAGGCTGTGCTGTACAGTTGTCCCTTCAATTCTAAGTGTGCATGGACAGGATGCGATTTGATTTTTATTCCCCCTTGAGCGTGTTGCTTATACCTTTCTGAAAGTCCCAGATACTCTGGTGCTTGCTCATAATCCACTTATAAATGATAATACCCTATACCACCAGGACAGGGACATAATTCATAATTGAGTTACATGCTGAGGGATAATTCAGTTATTCTGAACATGGCTGTATACCATTTTCTGTGTGTGGATAATCTTCACACAGATAACTGAGAATTCTTGCATTTCTTCAGATCACGATTGTCTATTTTAGACTGTAAAGGTCTAAGAAGTAGAAATGTTTACCCTTGACTAATGGCTTAGTGTCATGTACTTATTAAGTCTTTTTTCAAATTCAAATGTGAATACTTTGATGCTAAAAATGTTCAAAAAAATCTTCTAAGATCTTATTGCAGTTGATAGTATACATTTGGTTTTTTGAGGTTCTGACACTATTGAATATCATACCAGATGTTCAGATATTATTTGTAAACTGAATTTTGCCTGAGTTATTCTGCAGGTCCCTAGCCTGGCTTAATGTCAAGATTGTCATGCTTTTAACAGAAAAGTTAAAATTTAGTGTTCAATCTGCTCAGCTTGACCATTTACTCTTCTATCATCTCTACACCTAATGGAATCTCTAAACTTCTGGGTACCTTTGGGCTTGGATTATATTATGATACAGTAAAGAATTGTAAAGAACATGAATTACTTACAGACAAAGTACTTAATTGCTGTCTTGAGATTTTACCTATAGATCTTTGGGATTCACTAAAGTAACTGATCATATGTCAAAGACACATCTGTTCCCCTCTACAAGGTAACTTCTGAAATAAGAAAACAGATATCAGAGACATTCTCTACCAGTACACGGTGTAGGAGGTCCTTCTGTCTATGTGTTGCTTTTATTGGTTAATGAATAAAGAAACTGGCTTAACCTATAGCTAGGTAGAACTTAGTTAGGCGGGGGAAACTAGGCTGAATGCTGGGAGAAAGAGAAAGGGAGAAGCCATGTAGCCTCACCAGAGACAGATGCTAGAACTTTACCCAGTAAGCCACAGCCACATGGTGATACACAGATTACTAGAAATGGGTTAAATTAATATGTAAGAGTTAACCGATAAGAAACTAGAGCTAATAGGCCAAGCAGTGTTTTAAATAATATATTTTCTGTGTGATTATTTCGGGGCTGAGCAGCCAGGAACTAAAAGCAGATTCCTATAACAAATACAGTTTGGCCATAGAGCATGAATAAGAAGTATAGATGTGGCATCTTACACCACCCAGAGTGGGAGTTTTCTCTTCTGACATCTCCACTGATCACCTTGCACTGTTGCAGAGAGCTGGCTGCAGGAGTACACCAATTTGCCTTCCTGCCCTCTGGCTTCTAGATAAGGCCTAACAGTGAAGAGTTCTTGCACTAAATTAGAAAAAGGGAGGAGAATGCAAAGAGTATTTATGTTCCCTTCACTCCCTACCAGTGGAATCACCTTGACTTGACAACTCCTTCCATTAAGGGGACATCTCTGAAGCCTAACAGTATAACTCAGTGCTAGGTTTAGTAGCATCCACGAGATGCTAGATTCATTCTCAGGACCAGGGAAAGAGAAAAGAAACAGAGCAGGGCAAATAAAGAAAGAAGAAAGCTCACCGTTCTCCCCCATGATAGCTCATCATAATACTTTGTCTTTCTAGCTAAGTCATTTAGGAATAAGACCATGGTTACCTGTCTTAGTGGTTCATTATAGCTCAGATATTCAATTTTTCACCAGCATCTTTGCAAACAGTCCTATCATCACGACTTCTTGAATGACTCTGCTGGAAAAGATGGTCACTTCCTAATGTGATGCTGATTGACACATTTTGTGGCATTTGATTCAGTTATTCTGTTACTGCAATGTCAGTTGGTGCTCCCAGTCCTATCATCACGACTTCTTGAATGGCTCTGCTGGAAAAGATGGTCACTTCCTAATGTGATTACACATTTCGTGGCATCTAATTCAGTTATTCTGTCACTGCAATGTCAGTTGGTGCTCCCAGGTCTTCATGAAGACCCATGGTTCCCTCTACAATCAACCTTGTGAAAATCAAGAAGAAAGCTGGGAAATCTAAATTCCATTCTCTACTGAGCCCTGTGTGCAAGCTTTCTCCAGATAATAATGCCTTTAAGTCTAAAAGCAATTGTACATGTAAATTATAGATCAGCTGCGCTTTGGCCTGTCTCCTGCCTGTTTTATCACTACTGTACTGATTCTTTAGAAACTGGAAACATTTCAAATGACTGTTTTTGGTGCCAGTTCTTTCTCCTTGTATTCCCTCTGTACTTTTCTTGAAGAGTCTCCATTGAGATAGAGACATAACAATGCTCACAAAGTGTTCGTAATTCTTAGTTCTGGTTCTGAGTGGGAATGGTGTATCCCCAGGATGCTCAGTATGCTAACCAAAGAGAGTCAGAGTAGAAGGGAACTTACCGCCTTAAAACCAGGTAAAACTTGCCTCATCTTTCACAAAAACATTCCATGACATCATCTAAGGAAAATCATGGGAGGACCTCAAATACATATAATAAAATTTCAAAAGGAGAGAGACTAGTAAATGACAGATTATTGTCTATGGAATATGTTCAAAAGCACTGTTTGACATGCCTGTATTTAAAATCATTAAAAATGAAAGTGATTGTCATTGGATGCCATTTATGTGTTATAGAAATCTGACTAAGCAAATCATCACATAGAATTCCTATTTAGACTACTTAGAGACATACGTTTTTCTCTCACAGAAAATTGTTACTTGGGACCTTGCCTCTTTATCCCAGAATCCTAATATTTATATAGATTTTCACAATGAAGAACCCTTTTCATATACAGTGGCAGCTCTGAACCATTTTCAATTTATGGATTCCTTTAAGGATTTAAGTCTTGATGAAAACTGTCTCCAGTTATGGACAGGAGATGAAGTATAAACTCTGGGTATGGTTTGGAAGAGTCTGATGAGATATTCATTTCCACTGGTGGGCTGATAATGCCACGTTCTACAATTAATCCTCTTAACACTTGTAAGAGATGTACATTGTCTCCACGCTCCACAGTGGTTCAATGACTAACCTGAGTCTCTTAGACAACTTTGATGTTAGACACCATGTTAGATCTTGTCCCTTCTCCCATAGCGCTGCCCTACTTTTGCTGCTGTGAATAATTACTTGTATTTGCTGTGAAGATTTTGCATGATTACAGTCAAGATTTATTGACCAAATATGCCAAGATTGCCAAAATTTTAGAATAAATCAGTGGCTTACAAATCTTACCTCTTCAAACCATGAACCCATTTTTTTTTATAGATTCGGTTGTAGTCCAAATCTATTGCCTTCATTAACTAAAAAAGATCTCGAGTTTATCCCATGATGTTAAAATTTAAGATGTGTCTGTGCCCTGTTTAAATATGCTGTACATTATTTTAATCCCTTTTGCTTTATTCTGTTTTTTGTTCCTCTGTGATGTTCCTTCCTGTGCCTGCTTCACCAGCTTCCACCAGGCTCCTCAGCTGCTGACTCATACACAGTGGCTCTATTTTACTATTAAACTGATCCACGTGGATAATGTTCTTATAGGCTAGAAGCAATAGAACATTGACAGCTTAATACAATTTAAAATTATGTAGCTTTAATGCTTCAAAATGCTAATGTTAGGTCTTGAGATGAAAAAAAAACTGAAGACCGCTAACTCATAGAAAGACCTGGCTCTGAGTCAGCCTTCCACTGAGAAGATAAGTAACTTCAGAAAAATGATAATTCCTTCAACTAAAAATAAGAGTTGCATTGTCCATATTTATATGATAAACTTTGGCAGGCGTGTCCAGTGAGCTAATACCACCAGTGAAGAAGCTCCAGAAACTTCCAAACGCCCACATTCACTTAGGATGCTCTCATTAAAGTCAGTAAAGAAGTCATTACCAACATAATCAACATTAAATTGTTTAATGTTGTTGTTTAAAAATGTTTAAAGAGTAGTGAGGATGTATGTCCATGGTATTGCTGCACACATGTGACCATGGCTATTACCTCCCTTGTGTTGGCGATGTTCTGTTTGATAATGTGTGCCCAAGTTCTAGAAGAGATGGTTCCATAGCTCCTCTAGTGAATGAGACCCAGAGGGTGAATCACTGTATCACCACAAGGAACCTCTGCTATGGTTGTTTACCTCCTGACAGGGTATGTGGTGTTGACTGACCACTCCATCATAAATGACCTGGTGTGACAGTCTTTAAAAGTTAGTCTCAGGAACTGTACAAGTAAAGGAGCTATGTAATCAACAAATAGGATACATAGGCTTTTTAAATGGTTGTAAAATTGTTCATTCTAGGATTTCTTTGATACACAAAGCTTTAAATTTTTATCACTTCCCTTGCTTTTCTAAGGGCTTAATGAGGAAAATCATGCTATCATTTTCAACATCAGCATCAAGACCTTCTGTAACTGGAGGTGATGGACAACAAAATGAGTGAAGAAAACGTAAATCCCTAGTTTTATAAAACAAAAAACAGAGGCAGCATACTTCAGCAACTGTTCTACAGGTGGTAAAAATCAGTTGGGGAAACTAACACAGAATAAGTTTACAAAATAATGTTCTCGGGCTGGCAGTGATGGCTGATGTGTTAAGGAAAGAAAATGACTAAACTAAAACGCAGTTCCTCATTTTCAAAAGAAAACCAGAGCTCAAGGTGATAGTTCAGTCAGTAAAAGCCTGCCTTAGAAGCTTGATAACCCAAGCTCAGTTCCAAGCACCCAAGTAGATAGCACAGTGTCTTGATAGCCCATTACTGGGGAGACAGATAAAGGAAAATCCTTGGAGCTTACTAGCCAAATCAGTGATTATCAGATCCAGGAGAGACCCTGTGTCCAGAGATAAGGTGGACAGTTCCCAACATGCAGCTACACATACAAAGCCACATGCACACAAAACCAAATTAATTAACTACATTATTCAAAAGAGAGAACTTTTATGATGATTTAGTTCTTAAATTACAACCCTGTAACTAACCATAACTAGAGTGCCTTTAGTGGCCTTCCTAGACACTTTTAGAGCCATTTTCTCTTATAATGCAAGTCAGCACAATTACATATGCATAATAACTTCGAGTATAAATCTGAGGTCTCAAACATGTACCCACAAAAGCTTTTGCTTTCCCTTGATCTTTCCTTTGACAGATGGTTTACGTCTTTGGCCTTCATTCTGTCCAGTGGTCAAACTGAGACCTTGTCAGTATCTCATCAGATGAGCTTTCTCTACTTGCTCATTGTCCCAGGCACTGCCATCTCCATTTCAGAGATGTGGCTTAGGGGACACAGCATCAGTGGGGACAGAAAGGTGTCACCTTTCCTCTGAGCCACATAGCTATACAGTCACGTCTCACCTGCCATGTGCTATCTACTTGGTGCTCACACACAATGTGATGTTTCCTTCCCATTGGATCGTACAAGCTGCCTCATATAGGCCAGTTTGGATCCTCAAAGCCTCTGCTATGAGGACAATGGAGGCTCACCATGTCTCTCTCCCTAATGGGCCCATGGAGCACGAGAGATGGAGAAGATGCAGTGGAGAATGCAATGCTGTGATGCAGAGACTTTGGAAAGAGCTTTTCAAAAGAGCCCAAATCTGATGTCACTCATTCCCTCAACTTTGATTCAGACTGTTCAGGTTCAACACCAATTTGTACCACTCAAAAGCTTCTACTTTGACCTTAGATACTTCATCTACTAGTCCCTCCTTCACGGGAGTGTTGCAAAGGTAAAGAATACAAAGAGAATTAGAACTCTGCTTGCAATTTAATGATCACTTTGTAAATGATATCCACTATCATTATCATTATGTTTTGAATCGAGGTTTAATAAATAGTTCTAGCTGTCCTGGAATTAATTATATAGACCAAGCTACCTTTGAACTCACAGAGAGCCTCTCCTCCTGTCTAAATCTCACAACTTCTGGAACTTCAGGCATCCCCAACTCCAGCAGCATCATTTTTGAAGCTTGATGCTCTCCTCATACTTCCTCCACTCACAGCAATGTGTCAGTCTTTGTGACTCTAGTCAAAAGACATCAAGGTTAGCAGCGACTTGAGCAAGAACTTAGCTGGGCAGAGTAGCATGTGCCTGTGCTACTGGCACTGGGAAAGCTAGAGAACTGTCATAGAGGCCAGCCTGGGCTAAATAAGAAAATTCCATCTCAACCAAACAAATCCAAAATCAAATGGGAACCAGTGTCTGTCAGAAGACAGCTTTACAAGTTCTTGCATGTTGATTTGTGGGGGTCCTCTTTCCATCTTAGTCTGTCGGCCACCAGGTAAAGAGGGGAAAGGGGCAGAAGGAGCAACAGAAAGCTTTGTCTGCGGCCGGTGAGCACCGAGGGAGGGGGCCTCCAGGAGACAGACTTCGGTAAATCAGCTCTACTTTATTCCAGAGTTTAAGGAATATATAGATTTGGGGAGCCTGGAGACAAACGCTAATTTGCCTCAAGTGGCACACTCCTATCACAAGGCTTAGTATGTAAGAGTGAGTCCTACAGCAGAGATCTAGCCCAAGTCTTCTTAGCAGGAATCTGCACCAAGCGTCATGATGGGGGAAAAGCCATTAGCCAATCATATCAAGTTGGGGTGTGGCCACTTGGACCCCAGGTAGAAAATTGAGAGAACATAGGTGTGCTCTCTCTCCATGTGGTGTCCGCCGGACGGATAGGACTGTGGTGTGAGCGGCGTGAGTTTTCCCCCTTTTGTTTATTAAACATACCTGTTTTTATTGAGCTGGCTTGGTTATTGATTTGTGTCGACTTAATACTTTTTCGTCTGGTGCCCCAACATGGCTTTTAGGGCCACATAGACCAGCTCCTGCCCGGGTCAAGCTAAAGATAAATCAGGCCTCTGGTTTAGAGACAGCTTTAAGATAAGGTCAGTCCTCCAGGCCCAGGGACATTCTCCAGGTAAGGGCAGGTAGAGAACAGGAAGTTTTACTGGAGGGAGAGCACTCCATGTTGCCGAGCTACTAAGATAAAGCTGCCAGGTCATAGAAGACTGTGACCTCTGACCAGCCAGTGATGTATTCCAATATTGATTTCAATCTGTCATGATTTCCTGTGCGATGGTGGGATTCCTCATCACTCTACAGAATATTTCTCAAATACCTAAGAAAGCCCCCTAAAGTAGGCACAGACAGCAGGCATTTGGGGTCAGCCATTAATATTTGGCCAATCTCAGAACCACCACTCAGTTTAAAATATTTGAAGGGAGGTGTAGAAAAAAAATGTCAGTCCTTGTCTGTTCCCTGCAAGTATTCCATTGTAACACCAATAAGCCAGGTCTTCCAAAACATTAGCTCTAGAAAGTTCCAAATACTAAACTATTGCACAGTCCCTTCAGAGTTAACTTGCCTGAGTAAGTTAATTACAGGATTCTTTCTTGCCCTTTTTTTTATTGTGGGTAAGAGTTCTTGATGCAATATTTTTTGTTAATTGAAGATTTTCTTGAAAACTATGCAAGACACCAGGCAAATAGTGCATTTATGTATGTAATAGAAATGGTTGTAATATATCATTAAGACACTTCAGGGCATGTTTTATTGGTTCATTAATACAGTACATGCCTTAGGTGTTTTCAACCACTCGGGGCCTATATTAATGGACCAATAAAATGTACCCGGGAGTGCCTTAATGCTACCCTAATATGGCTAAGTTTAAATTAATTTTTTTAGGCTTATCTTTTAAAAATCATTTTTTCCTACTTGGGAAGAAATATTCTTTCGCACAGGGAAAAGAGTTTGTGGTGACAGAATAAGAAGAAGCAAGATAATAAAAATCATTTTGTTTCATCAATTTTCTAAAACAGTCCCGGTATTTCTAATCTTTGGCATTTACCCCCTATGTCTTTTCCACCTCTGTGAAATCAATAATCGTGTGGCTAGGGGCAGGGAAATAAGAACTGTTTCTTTCTGGGAGAAGAAGGCCAAGTACCATCAGATGTCACATCTGCTATGCACTCCCCTTCCCACCCTCCACCAAGAACAAACTTAGACTGGCCGTGGACGGCTTGCCTCTCCGTGTCCTCCTTGCTGGCAAAAGGAAGGGGTTATGCTCCCACCAAAGAGAGAAATTCTTCTCCTCATTAATGGAGTTTCCTTCTATATTTTCAGAAGTTCTTTGAATTCTACTTTGAGGTAGTGAAAAACCTTAATAGGAGAAGTTTGAGAAAAATAAAAGTGTGTGATTCAGCTCTGAAGTGAATTAGCATCTTGCCATCACAGGCTTGCTCTGTGCTATTGATCCATAAGCTTCCAGTTTCAGCTCAGGAGACTGGAGACCATAATTTTTCATGTGAATATATGAAAAACAATTAGTGGACTGGCAGGCACATGAGGATTATTAGATGCATGGTCTTTTTAATATTAGCTTCTGAACAATCAAAATAAATGACAGCAGCTAAATAGCATCGTCTTCTAAAAGTATTTGAATGAGTTGGGTAGTTAGAGTGTGGAACAAGATTTTTGCTGTCCACCTCTCAGCTTACTTTTCTTCCTGCTACTGGACAGGAACAAGATCCATAAAAGGTACCAGCGAAACAGAGTCCATAACTCCCCACCTTATTACTTTGGAGTTTAATTTTTCTAAGAATGTGGTCTCTTGGACAGCAATTACTGTTAATATAAGCATCTTCTATTGAGTCCTACTATGTGAGAACATGAGACTGAGCAAGAGTGGGGAAACACATCTTCTCTAACTTCAGAGAGTTTGTCCTTTAGTTAAAATAAACAGATATATGAGCAAGTATAAAAGATGACAGCTTGTCAGTGTCACGAGATTTTTAATTTATCTGTGGATACATGGAAATAAGCCTTGTGGATGCTATTGAGAGAGAGAGAGAGAGAGAGAGAGAATAAACTTCAGCTGGACTACAGGGTCTACACAGCACTGTTTAGTTTTTTTTTTTTTTAAAAAAAAGGGATTCATTCCGAAATGGAAGTCGATACTAGGAAATTAAACAGAGAATGGTGTGATTGTTCACTGCGATTTGGTGAACAGTAAGTGGGTCAGATCAGCCTTAGAGGGCACTAGAGGATCTAGTACACTAGTAAAGTATACTAGAGCATCTCACCTTCTGGGTGATAAAACTCATGCGGAGATTTAATGAAGTGTTGTGAAATGAAAGCAGTATTCTTAATATATGATATTTTACATGAACAGGAATGGGAAGATGATGTCAGACAGACCAATCAAGAAGCCATTATTATATAGTCCATGTTTAAGTAAGACATTTATAGGAAAATGGGACAATTCAATAAAGGGTGATAAATCTTTAATTATAGCAAAAAAAAAGGAGAAGAAGGGGGTTAGAAAAAGATAATAAAAGGCCAAAGACATGAAAGAATGTAGTCATTATTTTATCTATTAAATCTGTTTCTTATAGAAAGTAATTTTCCAAAATCTCATTGCATGAGCCTTACAGGTCCTTTGGCAAAGTCCAAAGTCTCTTCTGAGATAAGACTCAAGGCAATCTCTTAACTGTAATCCCCCCAAAAAAATCAAAATTAAAACTCAGATCACATACTTATAACATACAATACCACAGGATATACTTTACCTTTCCAAAAGGAAGAAAGTGAGCAGTGTGAAAAAATGCTGGACCAAAACAAGAACCAACACCAACTCGGCAGATTCCAAATTCCATATCTCCATGTTTGATATCCAAGGACTCTTCAGATCTCCAACTCTTCTTATCTTTGTTGACTACAACATGCTTCTCTCTCTCTCTCGTACTGGTTCCACATCTACTCTTCAGCTGTCCTTAGCGGGTATCCCATGACTCTAGCATCTCCATCATCTTGAGGTTTCTAATAAAATCCAGGCTTCACCTTCACAGCTTCAGGACCACCTCTCTGCCTGTCATAGCAAGTCCCCAGACCCTGGTACCAACTTCTGCCTTAGTCAGTGACCTATCACTGAGAAGAGAAACCATGACCAAAGCAACTTTTATATAAAAGAAAGCATTTAATTAGGATGTATTTCTCACCATTGGAGTAGTAGCTGAGAATACATCCTGATCTGCAGGTTGAAGAAGAAACACACACACACACACACACACGAGAGACAGAGAGAGAGAGAGAGAGAGAGAGAGAGAGAGAGAGAGAGAGAGAGAAACAGAGACAGAGCTAGCTTGAGCCTGGCATGGGCTTGTGAAATATCAAAGTCCACCTCCAATGACACACTTCCTCCAATAAGGCCACACTGCCTAATCCTTTTAATCCTTTCAAATAGATCCACTCCCTGATGACTAAGCTTTTAAATAAATGAGCCTAGGGGGCTGCTCTCCCCAAACCTCTCTAGCATTTGTTGTATATATGTAACTGTGTGTGCATTTGGGAGGCAGAAGTCAATCTCTGGTGCCATTCTTCTACCTTGTTTACTGAGATGGAGTCTCTCACTAAACCTGCGACTTCCTCATTAGGCCAGGCTGGCCAGCCAGTGAGCCCCAGGGACCTTCTTGATTCTGTCTCTCCAGCCCTGGGATTATAAAAACTTGCCACTATGTCTAACTATTTACATTGGTTTTAGGAACACAGTCCTCAGGACTGCATGGCAAGCACATTACAGGTTAAAATATCTCCCCAGCTCCTCATATGTTTTGACAGTTTTTATAAAAAGGAAATTTAAATGAACATATATATGATTTTTGAGAATATAAATAACTATTTGATAACTTAATATGTACATATTTATTTATCTCACCAAATATCTGTTGAAACACAAGAACATGATAAGGGAGGTCCCAGCAATGGCAAATGGTGTATGTCTCCCAAGTGTCTCTAGAGGAGTGAAATGGGGACTTTGTGTGAGAAAGTTCTATCCGTCAGAGGTGACGCAAAGTAAAATATATTTTTTAAAAATTGAGATAGTCAAGAGAAGCCAAAACTATCAAAACTATTAAGGATATCAGTGAGCAAAAACTACAGAAAACAAGGCTCTGAGGTAGATGCCAATGAGCCAGAGGCAGATCAAGCTGGGATGCTGCCAAGAGTCAGAACTGGGATTAGTGAGAAAGCCCAGGGTGGGCCTACACAGTCCGAGTGCTGAGATGTGGAGCAATCATTTGACAGAACTGTGGAGCGTCTGAGGATTGCTTCACTGTGGCTGCAAATTCAAGTCATGCTCATTGGCCTTGGCACTTTCTGTGCTCCATTCTCTCATCCTCTGCAGTGTTAAAGCCCATCTAGAAGACACTTGTTCAGTTCAATACTTCACCTCCAATTAGAAGTTTACGTGTTTTCTTTTCAACATGTATCTATTTTTTTCACTCCCTGTATGGGTGCAAAGTCTTATTATCCAGTGGCTACACAGTAATGATCATGGAACAGTGACATCCTAAACGACATGTGTCATATAACTAAAAGCAACCACATAGGAACAACAGTCAAAAACACAGAAAATGAAAATTACCCCAACAATCTTTATCATCTAAGCTAAAAACATGTATCCACCACAGATGTGTTTTTCACAAAACTCTGGAAATAATTGTTTCAGCATTTTTTTCAGAAGGCAGTTTGGCATTTTTATGTTAAAAGCTTCAAAAGCTCTTATCTCTTGATAGAGCAATTCTCTTTGTTCTTTGAAAATTTTTCTTAAAACCTTTAACAGTCATGGATCCATAAAAGCATGTGTCTACAAGCCTATCGTCTCATCATCGTTGAACATTGTTAAAAGAAGACAAAATCCCGAGAGTCCAAATTGAGAGTGTGGTAGACTACAAAAATCCCATGTTGTCAGATTAATTGTCCTCAAAATTCTCATAGGAGATCATTTAAATTGAATAGCTACAAAGGAAATAAGATTAACCTATCATGACCAGTATAAATATTGGCCATGATTTGAATTTCTCCTTCAGAATTCACACTGAGACTTAATAACTAAACTTACATTAGTGATGTTTGGAGGTGTGTCATGAGAGGGTGACTTTATTGGATATGGTCATCAGGGTAGGTGCTCCGAAATGTCTCTGGTGGGATTATAAACTTAAGAAGAGAGAAGCGCACAGGTGAACACTTACTATCATGCCTTGTGCTGTGCTCTGCCCTGTTATGATACAAGACAAAAACCCTTACATGATGCTGGTATCTCACTCTTGGACTTCTTGCTCTCTACAGCCCTGAGCTAAATGAGCTTCCATTGTGTTGAAATTGCCATTCTCGGTTTTGTTATAGAAGCAGAAAATGGATTATGTCAGGGGTTCTCAACCTATGGGTCGCGACCATTGGAAAACATATTTCTGATGGTCTTAGGAATTGAGATGCCACTCAGGAGCAAAATTACAGCTATGAAGTAGCAATGGAAATAATTTTATGGTTGGGAGTCACCACAGTATGAGGAATTGTGTTAAAGGGTTGCAGCATTAGGAAGGTTGAGAAACGCTGGACTATGGCAATGAAGAGTCCACTTGCATAATCTCTTAAAACACAGAAAGAGGAAAAGCAAAGAACAACTCATACTCAAAATTCCACTGTTCATCTCTGTTCTATAGCTCATGACCTTGATGTAAAAGGCTCCACAAGACTGTCTTCACTTCCTGTTCCAAAGTGCTCTATGCCACTCTCTTTTTTATTAATTACTGTGCAGTATTTGAGCCTCCTTTCCTAGAAGGGGCCACCGGTAATCCAGTCTTGGAACCTGACCATTTACATTACCCCCTCCATCCAGGATGGTCTCCTTTCATTCAATATCCATAGTATCCTTGATTCTCTTTCAGAGTAAGTATACCATATACCACTGGTCCATCCAGGTGAAAACAGCTTCCCCTATGTGGAGCCTCCAGGAACCCTGGACCTTGTTTGCATAGTAGCTAATTCTATTGTAGCTAAAGACATATAAGTTTATATAGCTAAGCAAATAGACAGACAGATGATAGATAGATAGATGATAGATAGATAGATGATAGATAGATAGATAGATATAAATGACAGATAGATCACAGAACTATAGATAAATGATAGATGATAGAGATAGAGAGGTAGATTATTGATGATAGATAGGCATATTATAAATAGGTAGGTAGGTAGATAGATAGATAAATGATAGATATCACAAGCTCCATAAATGTGTGATGCACCTATCAGATACTCAATAAATTGCTTCTGAATGGCAAAGACTGTAGAGATTTATAGAGCTCATTTACTTTGGTAGCTGGCATGTATAACTTCTGAAATAAGAAACAAAAAACAGAAAGAGTGGTTCTAGATGGGCGGTGGTGACACGTGCCTTTAATCCAAGCACTCAGGAAGCAAAGGCAAGTGGATCTCTGTGAATTTAAGGCCAGTCTGATCTACAGAGTTCCAGGGCTTTGAGACCCTGTCTCAAAAAAAAATATGAAAAGTGAGAGAGAGATTGATTCTTTTTCTTTTTTAATGTCTAATTGAAGGCTGGTGAGATGACTCCATAGGTAAAAGCTTGCCAGACAAGCCTGATAACTTGATTTGGATCACCATAAACCTCCATGGAAAGAAAGGTCTGACTCCTGAAAGTTGCCCTTTGACCTCCACAGATGCTGTAGTATACATGTGTCTGTACAAGTACACACACACACACACACACACACCATATACACAGTCAGAATTTTAATTAGAAATCTAATTGAAATGTCCTAAAAAATATAGGGATGACATTTTGTAATACACATGAATTATTTTAGCTAAGCAACATTTTAGTTTCTTTAGTAATATGGATTAATTCATAAATTCCAAGTCAGCCCCGTGTTTCTGGGTTAGTGCTCTGAACCTGAATTTGATTTTCAGGGTCTCGTTGCCATCCGTCAAAGTTCCTCAAAGAATATGAGCACCCGTGATCACATCTGTAGTGAAAGGGATCTTGCCTTCAGTTAAGGAGCTAATCTCTGCAACTGACACTGAAATAGTAATTAATGCCATGCGTCTTAAATTGTGGAGTGGCTCAATGCTGTACACAAACTGATCCTGTCTCCCTGTTATCCTCCCTCTGTGGGCCTTGACCTATGCAGCAAAGAAACAGTTGCCACCTCTCAATCAAGTGGGGAAAGGTCTCCATCCCAGTACAAGACCCACAGTCTTACTACGTTGCAACTTCTTTTTGATGAGCACAGATCTTTATGTCTGCACTTATCTTCGTGTGGTGGGATTATTTTCCCCTGTAAATTGCCTCCCAGTTTTTAAGCACATAAAACGTATTTCAACACTCAACAGCAGGAGGAGTATAATCAAGGGCTACAGAATACTCCGGTTAAGGTTCGCTTTTGAAGTGATAACCATCATTGCTACACAAACGGCCTGCATCGTAGCTTAATCCTGGGTTATAAAAACCCTTTGCAACACTAAACAGGAAAGCCAACCTGCCAAAGTTACTTTAAAACAGAAACTAATTTCCTACCAAAACCTCCTTGCCAAAATAATTCCAACCAGTGCTGGAGATTATTTAGCTGAATGGCCTCCTAGAACTGGAAATAATGTACTGGGTTCTTAATTAAGCATCAAGTTATGATCTCTACCCAAAGAAGAGAATAATAGGGTTTGATCCAAACTGTGTTATACATGTGCCAGCCTGATAATATATTTTAATGTTGTTATTGTTAACCTGGTAGAAAAAAATGTTTCCCAAGCATAATTTTAATAAAATATGATCACGTTACTGCAAGCAACTCCTCTTGATGCTCTTACATGCTAACCACACTCAGTGTTCCTGGGATAACCACTTGAGTTCACATAGATTTATCTCACCCCATAAAAGCACAATTCATTAAACAGACTAGTCTATTTAAACTAAGGCAATTTTTATCACAGTCAATTCAATTATTTAACAGTGCTTTTTTAGCTCACTACTTAAAGCTCTTTTTTGACAAGTATCCTTTTAAATGAATGAGCTGTAATTTAAAGAATGAAAAAAAGATCAGGTCTCCTCACAATACGCTCAACCAGCCTATAGAGAAGTGTTTTGCTGACACAAAACTCAGTTTAATTTGGAATCTAAAGTATATTTCAAATAATGGAGAATACCAAGGTTATTTTCCAGTGCAATGAATTAAAATAAATGAAATAGAAAAGAAAGAAACTTTTGTGCACTGATTGTATGATCATTGGCCAAATATACATGAACCAGAGTGGTTATCTGAATAACTTGTTCCCAAACAAACATAACCCAAAATAATCAGAATAAATGTTTTATCCTACAAATTGATAATCTGGTTGGCAACTGTGTGAGAGAATGGTATGAAAAGATTACTCATTTCCTAGCTAGGTGCTAACCACAGTAAATCAAGATGAAGTGGTGAGCTCTTTTTGAAGATTTTTCCCATCAGATAAATTATTTGAAGTTATGAGATCTTAAAAATTACCTAAGATATTTTCAAAAACAAGAGGCAATGAATGACTATAAGGAAATATTGTTTCCTACACACAACAACAGGGCAATCATGCATATGAATCTGCAATGGTTGTGACAGCAAACACAAACCCTATGTAAACTCAAGCTAAACAAAATTTCAGCATGCAGAAGGGAGATGGCCATGATGCTCCATCCCTAGCCAAAGACTATTGACAACAGATAGATGCTGGGAGAGGGAAAGCCAGCTTTCTTTAGAGTATAGCTATGTCAACCATGCTCCAATATATGGCCACATACCCATGAATGTGTGGATGGCACAAATTGAAGTTGAGTTTAAAAAAAAAAAAAAGGGACACAAAATAAGTTGAGTGGAAAGGGGAAAGGGGGCAGGGTGGGTATGAGAGGGGCTAAGGGAGACGAGTGGATATAATCAAAACACTGTACAAAATTCTCAAAGAACTAATTTTAAAAACGAGAAAATTTATGTTAAGATTCTAAATTTGAACTGCACAGTAAATTAGTCCAATTGGGAAAGTTTCTATTTTTAAAGAAAAAAAAAAACTAAAGAGAAGCTAGGTGAGTTTAGGTCATAGTGCATTCACACAGCAATGGCCTTGGCTTTTCATTGGAAAACTATAGAAAAACATGGCAGACATGTGTTGTACAGCAGCGTCATTGCTCATAAAGGTCATAGTGATCAGCAGGCTGGTTTCCATGGCGATGTGGGAAGTGAAGCTAATGACTTCAGTGTTGTTTCTACATAGAAGTACTCCAGCACTACGACTAGAGCATCTTGGGTAACGGGAATGCTGCTTGCTACTTAGACTTTCACAATTCAGCTTTCATTTCTTCTCTCTTTTCATGATTAAGAAAAAGCTATGGATAATTCTTATTTTTCTATTATAATCACTCACCGTACTTCAATAAACAACCCATTGGAACAAATGACTCCTCTACCACATATTACAAAATTAATAAATTTTATCAAAAACAATTAAATAATTGTTAAGAAATTAAACTTTTCATTATGTTAGAATCACCTAGAAATTCAATATTGAATATTGAATAAAGAAAAATTATTCGTCTCTTTTATATTAAAAAATGTTAAATTTAATTACTTCATGTGCCCTCTAGACTTGTTTTACACCATATATAACCCAAAAATGAAATGCATAATTTTCAACAATATTTCACAGGATATAGTACTGAGTATAACCAGTCATGGGTCATAAAACCGAAAAGCCAAGTTGGATACAATCCTGAAAACTCCATTTGAATGCAAATTCATCTGGATTAATTACCTAATTTAATACTGGAAGTGTACGCCAAGTTATACCTGGAGGGAAATTGGGGGCGGGGAAGGTCTGGACAGAAATTTGCAAGAAAAACACTTAAAGTTGTTAAGTGTTGTTTTTTTAAACAAAAAAAATCTACTTTATACCTAACCTTCACCATCCTCAGCGTCCCAGCTGAGTCTTTCTAAGCCCTAGACATGCAATTCAACCCCCACATGTATCACCCTGACAAAATGGCCACAAATAAGAAGACCCAGTATACAGCGAGATCCTGAGTGTTCACCAAGTTGAGGCCATGGCTAGACTGGTAGACGCAGCAATGTGAAGATTCCCACTGAGGACCTGGCTTCTGCCCTGACTTCTCATGAAGCACTGGGTTGTATCTCTGTGGTCCTTTTCCAGATTCCGTTTCTATGTCATTGTTTTGTGCTGTCAGAGGCGAACTTTCCAAATGTCGTTTCCTCCAGCAGCTATCTTGGGCTTAGGGTTGTTTGATTCCACTAGTTGCCCACTTGCTGTGATATTGTTGATTAGTTCACATTGAGTCCTGGGAGGTTAGAGAGAGAAAAGTTGGAATTCAGAATAAATGTTTTAAAACAGATAAAAGTTAGGTATTTTTGTGCATCCAAAGAAGATGGATGCACATCTCAGGAAGAAGGAGTGTTCTTGCCTGGTGTACAAAGGCAGTTTCCATCCTCAGCACTGCAGAAAAACTGAGCATGAGACAAGACTTAACAAGGTCCCCACTTCATGGGATTTTTGGTTTGCTGTGCTGTGTGGGTTTTATTTTCTTTGCAATTTTTTCTTGTGTTTTGTTTATTGTTTTATGAGTTTATAAGGCCAAAAATATTTATAAAAATGTAGGTTTCATAAATTCAATCTACAAAGAAAATGAACACTTATCCTAACAGAGACACAGACAACTATATTCAAGAAACCGTTCCTTGCTAGCTGAATCTCATCTTTATCTTTGAGTAGAAGCTGCTTGTCTTTCTTCCTGCTTGTTTTCATTGTAGAACAAAAGTATGTGAGGATTATGAAAGGTTTTCAACAATACACTAATTGCACTGGCTCTTTAAAAATGGCCAAGGCTAGCTACTTTGAAGACACCAAACAAAGTGCCACATCCCAGGTACAGTCTAATTCAGAGTCTGGATAAATTCTTCAAAAAGAAGAAATGTATTATTACTGTCTCTATTTTTGCCAAACTTATTTTATCACCTGTATTAGTTACTGTTCTTGTTGCCATGACCAAAACTTGACTCACAGGAGGAAACATTTATTCTGGCTTACCATTTGAGAACCACTGTTTCATGGCAGGAAAAGCCTGCCACAAGAGGGGACAGCATGGGCACGGGATTAGGAGGCCAGCAGATCACACTATACCAGTATCCCAGAAGCAGAGTGAACAGCAAGAGGGGCAAGGTCATAAACCCTCAAGGCCTTCCCTAGGAACTCACTTCTTCCAGTCAGGTTTCATCCCCTGATGTAGGATTTCCCTCTATATACTGTGAATATGCTTTATTCCCATTGGTTAATAAAGAATCCTCTTTGGGCCTATGACAGGCAGAATAAAGCAAGGTGGGAATTCCAAGCAGAGATAGAGGAGAAAAGAAGCCAGAGTCAGGGAGATGTCATGTAGCTGCCAAAGGAGACAGATGCCAGACAAAACTTTACTGGAAGTCCACAGCCACATGGAAATACACAGATGAATAGAAATAAGTTAATTTAATATGTAATAGTTACTTAAGAAGAAGCCTAAGCTATTGGCCAAGTGGTGTTGTAATTAGTATAGTTTCTGTGTGATTATTTCAGGTTTGGGTGGCCAGAAAACAAACAAGCAGTCTTTACCTACAGAATAACACCCAACCATGAGGCAGTTACATCCATATAAAACCTGAAAGAGCTTGAAAAGGAATTCTAGACATAAACACACACAAAAAAAAACCCCAGAGTTTGGCACAGCTTCTTTGTAGCCACATTTTTTTGGATGGGCTCTGTTTGCTGCAGGTGAGCAGGGATATTGCAGTTCCTTTAAGAGAGGTCTTCCTGACTCAGCATTGGCAGCAAAGGCTATGTGGCTTCTTTAAGGGAGGGATTCCTGGTTCATGCTAGTGGTATGAACAGCTCTGGCTTTTTCATGAGGCCAAGCATTTAAATGGGGTCTGTGAGCAGCATGTTACAAATTGCTTAATGGTGACATAGACCCGCTGTGATTCTGGAGCTGGGGCAGTGTGCATGGCTCTCAGAGGCAGTCAATATGCCTCCACCATATCAGACTGGGCAGAACCAATAGGCAGGGCCACAAAGTTGGTCCTAGCCATGGCCACAAAGCATTTTAAAAAAAAAACACTCCCGATCAGAAAATAATTACAGATATACACACAATAAAGACAAATTCAGATGAAAAGACCTCTAAATGTGTCACAGTGTTGGATAAATGTACATAGGCTTGAGAGAGACAAGAAAAAGAGTACAGCCAGTCATAGATTAAAGGAGTAAAGTTAATAAAATAAATTTCATACTTGTAGAAAAATAATAGTAAGAAAATAAGCCATGTAAAATGAAATATACACATAGAGTCTGGATTATGTATATTATTGTGTTTTCTTTGAATTTTTTGACTGTAAAGGAGCTAAGTACAGAGAGACATTTTATTGTATGGGCTGTAAAGCTAAACCAACATATATATTTTAAAGGTATCTTGACTTCAAAATTTGTGTCTAAGGATATGTTGCTTTGGAAAAGAGGTTCTACTTTTCTCTCCACAGAGGATAGAAAGCTGTGGATTCCTTAAGGGCTAATATGGTTTGATCAAACAAAATCCCCTGAAGCAATGGCCCAGATGGCCCAGCATACATGACAGCTTCAGGACTGCTGGCTGAGATGGACCACACAGGATACCCTATAATATATCTGATTAACTGCACCCCCAATCAGCGGGAAATAGTCTGGGGAACAGCGCCTAAATTCCCTAAATGTTTGTTTATAAATGGTTATTTACATTTAAAGGGGGATATGCTATAGAGATACATACTTTGCATTGGTATGGATCTTGGTTTATTAATACAAATTTAAGGTCAATTTTGTTATATGTATATTTGTGCAATTGACTAACATATTATATTTGTGCAGCTCATTTTAAAATGTAATGTATAATTAAGAAATATATGTTAATAGATAGTCATCTATAATAGTCAAGCTCGTAGTCATATTAGTTAAGTTTTCTAGATGTACAGAGGTATATTTCAGATGGATAGGTATTCTTCAAACCTTTTGAAGACTAACAGAATATGGCATTTAAAATGTTTTATCAACTTAGGACTTTTCATGACAATGAGACACATCTGCTCAATCTAATCAAGAGGAGGATAGGCATAAAAGAAGCTCCTTATGGATTTTGTTATTAGGCATAAAAGAAGTTCCTTATGGAGTTTGTTAGCCATTTGAGCAAGAAACTGCTCTTGCCTGGAGTGCTTGATGGTATACTATATGAACTGAACATGCAGGACCCACAGAAGAATGACAGCTGAGCTTACCTAAAGGTGAGACAGTCCTTCAGGGTTCTTGCTTCATGAAAGAGTCTGCCAGACATTCTACAGGATACAGAAGAGAGTGACTGACAAACTACCAATAGAAGTGAAACAGTCTTTCAAATTTCCTGCTTCATGGAAAAGTCTGCAGGATACTATGGGCCTGTAGCCTGAAGATAGATGCTGCAATGTTGCAGAATAACTTTGGGTGACTGTCCAGGGAGCTAGAAGTCTCTGTCAATTCCAGAATTTTGGAAGTTGCTTACAATGTACTTCTTGTTAACTTAGGTATAATATATCCTTCTGGGGTCTTTGATAGAGTTGTAGAATAGATAGTTATATTTATAGTTTTTCTTAGTTATGATAAAAAATAAAATAGACATAAATATTGTAACTTTAATTCTTGCTTGTTACCTGTTTTGTTATATGAAATTTTACTATGTTAAAGTTAAAATCTTTTTATTTAGACAGAAAAGGGGAGGTGATATGGGATTCCCCTCTGTATGCTGTGAATATGTTTTATTACCATTGGTTAATAAAGAAACTTCTTTGGGCCTATGGCAGGCAGGATACAGCAAGGCAGGAATTCCAAGCAGAGATAGAGGAGAAAAGAAGCCAGAATCAGGGAGGTATCATGTAGCCACCGAAGGAGACAGATGCTGAACAGAACCTTACTGGTAAGCCACAGCCACATGGTGATACACAGAATAATAGAAACGGGTTAATTTAAGATGTAAGAGTTAGTTAATAAGAAGCCTGAGCTAATAGGCCAATCAATGTTTTAATTAATATAGTTTCTGTGTGATTATTTCAGGTCTGGGCAGCCAGGAAACAAACAGTCTCTGCCTGTAATCTCCTAAAGGTTCTACAGCCTTCTTCAGCAACGCTATCACCTGGGGATCATGTGTCCAAACACTTGATTCTACTTGGGGGATGGGTGTTGGCATTTCACATTCAAACTGCAATATCATCAAATTGTTTTATGGATGCTGACTACCAGGGTTTTGCTGTCTGACAAAGTCTTTCTTTGCTTCTGTAATGTTGAGTAAAGTAAAGCATTGTTCAAGCCATGCTGAGTCACACAAATACTTTAACTTGACAAATTCAAGGGTTGAATATTTGATGCAGATGAAAACTGAGATGTGAGTATAACTTGTCATTAGTTCAAAGAATTTTTCTATTCTTTCTGTAGGGTGGTGTTTTGACTTGTCATCAACAGTTAGAGTTAGCATACTGAATTCACATGATGGGTTTCATTATACTGTTTTTGCATGCACATGTCATAATACCTGGTTCTTATTCACCTGCTACCCAGTGTCCTTATTTCCCACAACCCTTTTTAATCCATCTCCTTATTCCTCCTCCCCAAAGAGTCCCCCTTCCAATAAAGCATGAATTTTATGTAGCTGAAAAACCAAGGCAAAGGGGGCCTTAATTGACTCACACATGGACACTCAGACATTACTATTTTTTATTAAAAGGCTTATAGAGAAACTACAGTGCTATGTATTTGAAATCATTTTCTTTTTCCTCCCTCAAAATGTACAGTTTTATCAATAAAAGAAATAGTTGCTTCTTCTAATCTTTAGCTATAAATAAATTGTCAAGTATATCTACCAATTATTTAATACCACAGCATAAATCAGCAATAAAAGTCTTTAAAAACCATTATGTTTTGAGACACATGCCTTTTAAAAATGTTTTTTGGACCATATTTCATATTATGTCAATGCACCAATGAATATGATAATTTAAAATTTTAATAGTGATTTTGTAAATCATGATGCATGAGAATTCTCAATAGTGTTTATTATAGAATTGTTATAAAATGCCTTTAAGTGCTTCATAGTTATGTAATAAAGGATTCATGCCTTCCACCATGAAAAACTGACTATTCAAAATGAGCTCAGATTCTTGCAGGAAATGTAAAGTCATAACTTAGGAAAACAATTGTATAAGTACATGTTGTGCCCCAAGGACAAAAGGCAAACATAGATATTAGAATTCTCAGTAAGATTAAATTAGCATAAATAGCCTAGAACCCAAGAAAAGTTACTATATGATAAAAGAAAGGACATCTTTTATATCATTGCCAAGATGTGTGTCCTTTTGCTTACTTAATGAGAACCAATGATGTCAAGTCACAACCTTGGACAATCAGAATATCACCAAGCAGGCAGCAGTCCCTTCTCTTGAGAAAGTCAAGTCATTGTGAAGAAGACACACAGCACAGTTAACACTTGCACATCTGAATGTCCATCACAACTATGATGTGTTCTACAAAAGGAGGTAAATTGGGTTGAGGCTAAAAGGTAGAAATGGGCATAAAAATAATATCAGATCTACTCCAGGGATCCAAGCGTATATCCTTGGAGATTTGACATTAGAGATGGAGACTAAGGAATGAGGTAGAAGAGGAAGAGGAAGGGTATTCAAGACAGAATTGTTATGTCCCTTATAAGAGAGCTGGTTGAATGGAGGAGAGCACAGATGTTTTGCTCTTAAAGGATGATAAGGTATGTGAGAACCTGATCAGGAAGGACCATTTGGGATGGAACAAAGACCCTCACATAGTAGATAATCACAAAAGTCCAACTTTTGTATATTTAAAAGCACTGCCCTGACCAAACATCCAGCTAAATGTTCTTGGAACTGTGCACAAAACTGAGGTTAGGGTGTCTGAGTTGGGGTAGGAGTCTGTGAGATGAGATCCCTATGGCCCTTTGGGAAAACTTTGAGTCTTCCAAGGTTTAAGGCCCTCTAGCAGCTGCCTTAGACATCTCAGTCTTGTAAATCAAGCTTATATCCTCCCCAAAGTCAGCATTTTGCTCACATGTCTTGCCCATTCATCGGGCCAGCTAGACCAGAAATATATTAAAGAGGAAGGGACATGCTCTGTACTTCAATCTTACACTCACTAGTAGTTTTTTAATGAAGTTCTTTTACTATAATATTTTATTTATTCTTTGGTAATTTCATATTTGTATACACATTCCCTGCCTGGCCACCTCCTCCTCTGGCCCTGGTGGCTCCAACACCCCAAAAACGTCCTTGCTTGAGACTCTGACAGTGAAGCCTCAGAGTCCCAGCACCAACTGTGATGTGGGCACCTAGCTCACCCGGCCTCTGGACAAGAATGAAGTAAAGAAGATCTTTTTAAAAAATTAGGCAGGTAGATAGATAGAGAGAGAGAGAGAGAGAGAGAGAGAGAGAGAGAGAGAGAGAGAGGTGGGCCGTGGCACACACCTTTAATCCAAGTACTTGGGAGACAGAGGCAGGCTGATCTCTGTGAGTCTGAGGCCAGCCTGTTCTACAAAGTGAGTTCCATGACAGGCAGGGCTGTTACACAGATACACCCTGTCTCGAAAAGCCAAAAGAAAGGAAGGAATGAAAGAAAGGAGAGAGAGAGAGATGTTATGATGCATAATGCAAATTTCTGATATCTCCAATACTAATAGGTGACCACTGTAAAAGAGTTGTTTGGACCCCCCCCCAAGGGGTCATGATCCACAGGTTGAGAACCACTGTTCAACAAACCCATACATTCCCTACTTTCTGCTGACCAAGTCTTCACACCTTAGCAACCTACCAAGCCTCACTCTGAGCTCTAATTCTCACCAACCTTACCCTCAGCCAAGTAGCATGGTTGGGCATGCCTGGTATTTGAAGTGAAAGTATGCAAATAGATATATAAACTTTAATGAAGTTTATAATACTAAAAGGAATTATAATTTTTATGCAGATTTTCTCCATTTTGTTCAATTTCTAGATTGTGGAGGAAAAAAATTTAAATGTTTTAAGAGGATGGGAGTAGATGGGGAAGGTGATTGAGATTGAGTTTGTCCCTCAAAGATACTATCAAGAAATCTACTGTGCATGTTCTTTTTTTCTGAGCTAAACAGGATGTTTGAGGCCACTTTACTATCTCTGTATTTAAGCTTGCCCAATTGCAATAGCTGATGGAATAGCATGTGCCTGCCATTATGACTTAGGCTTCATCTACTTGGTCTTCAAGCAGCTTCCTGACATACGATTCCTGAAGTTCTTAGTATTTCCACAGTGATGAGATGACCTGGACCAAGAAGGGTATTCTTCAGTGACAGGATCATAAACAGGATGGCCAAGGGGTGATAAAATAAAGAAGACAGACAG
>PVIU01024896.1:0-24689 GCA_004026605.1 Ondatra zibethicus
CCCAAGTCCTGAGAGAGGGCAAGGTTCCCTGCTCTGTGGGATGTCCAAGGCCCTCCCCCTACATCCAGGCTTAGGAAGGTGTGCATCCAAATAGAATAGGACCCCAAAAAGCCAGTACATGCAGGAGAGACAAATCCCAGTGCCATTATCATTGGCTTCTCAGTCTGTCCCAACTGTCAGTCACATTCAGAGGGTCCAGTTTGATCCCATCACATGGAAATCTTTCAGTGGTAGAATTCCTTATATCTCTATCCATCATGGCTATGTTTTATGCTCATGTAGTTCTTAACTTTCTCTACCTCTTGTTATGTCAAATCCTTGTACTATTAACAAGGAAAACGTGTCTCAGACAGAGAAGGAAACTGAGGCAGGGATGTGGTTCCCAGTGACTGTAGGTAGTTTACTTTTCTTTCCACTTGATAGGAGGCATAAGAGTCCTCTGACGTACAGGGGCCTAAGACATACAGAGGTCTCCTATGTATAGAGGCCTCCGACATAAAGGGGCCTCTGACATACAGTCTCTGGTCTTTTACAGGAAGGGAAAGCAGAGGGAACCACTATTTGCTCTGCCACGTATATCTGACAAGCCCTCAAGATGAGGCATCTCAGGAGTACCCCATTACCTAAATGTTGCATTTGGATTTGCAAATACGGATGGCCAAGAGGAAGGCCTCTTTTCTCTTAGAGGAATTGTTATGGGGGGGTCACATGGTTCTCGTCTGTTTTCCTGCTTGCACAGGAAAAAGTTGTGTTAAAATGGTTCCATCATCCTGGAATTTGAAAAATCTAACTGAAATTTATCTCTATACATCTAGAAAACCTAACTAATATGACCAGACGCTTGACTCTTATAGATGATTATCTATTAACCTATATTTATTAATTATACATTAAAGTTTTAAATAAGCTACACAAATACAATACCTTAATCAAGAACAGAAATATACATATAACAAAATTGACCTTAAATTTGTGTCAATAAACCAAGATCCATACCAATTCCAAGTATTCATTTCTATAGTATATCTCCTTTTAAATGTAAACAAACATTTATAAACAATATTTTGGAATTTGGGCATAGTTCTCTCTAAACTGCTTTTTGCTTTTTGTTGGGTTGAGTATTTTTTTGGGGGGGTTATGAAGACCTTTATGGGAGGAGGATCTTGGTCCATCAAACCACGTTAGTCTGGAAGGAATCCATAGGTTGTCATCCTCTGTGGAAACAAAAGCAGAACCTCCTTTTCAAAGCAACATATCCTTCGACCCAAATTTTGAAGTCAAGATACCTTTAAAGTATATATGTTGGTTTAGCTTAGCAGCCTGTACAATGAAATGTCTCTCTGTACTTAACTCAATTACAGTCAAAAAGTTTAAAGAAAATAATATACACAATCCAAACTCTCTCTGTGTTTTTCATCTTTATGTGGCTTATTTTTTCATTCTTTTGATTTAAGACTGTACTTTGTCTCTTTAAAGACTTTGTTTTATTTTTTTAAAAAATTGTTTATTTTTTTACTGTCTATATTCTTTTCTCTCTCTTCCAAGCCTATGTACATTTTTTAAATACACCATGTCTTGTTTAGAGGTCTTTTATATCTGAATCTGTCCTATTGTTTGTAATCAGTTTTTTGTCCAGGAGCACTTTTTAAAATGTTAAGTGACGTGGCTAGGACTAAGGCTGCATTGCCTTTTGACTCTGCTCAGTCCAACATGGCAGGGGTTCATTCACTGCCTCAGAGACTGCCAGGTGGGAGTCGTCCTCACCACCTCAACTCTGGTAACCAGTTGGCCCATGCTGCCACCAAGTAACTTGCAGTATGCTGCCCACAAACCCCATTCAAGTGCTCAACCTCCTAAAAGAGTCAGAGCTGTTCATGAAACTAGCAAGAACCAGAACCAGGAAGCCACTATTCCTTAAAGAAGCCATGCATTTTTTGTTTGTTTTCTGGTTTTTGTTTTGTTTTGCTGCTAATGTTGAATCAAGAAGACCTCTCTTAAAGGAGCCACAATGCTCCTGCTTGCCACCAGCAAACAGAGCCCCATTTAAAAAAAAAAAAAGCCAGCTACCAAGAAGCTGTGCATAACTCTGTTCTTTTATGTCTAGAATTCCTTTCCAAGCTTTCTCAGGTTTTATGTGAATGTAGTCAGCCCTACATTGGGTGCCAATCTGTTGTCAGAGATGTTCATTTTCCAGCTGCTCAGACCTGAAATAATCACACAGAAACTCTATTACACAACACTGCTTGGCCTATTAGCTCACATTTCTTATTGGCTAGCTCTTATATCTTAAATTAACTCATTTCTATTAACCTGTGTATTGCCACATGGTTGTGGCCTACCCATAAGGTCTCATCCAGCATCTGGTGTCTGTCTCCTATGTTGGCTACATGGCTTCTCCCTGACTCTGCCTACCACTCTCCTCCTCTATTTGCTTAGATTTCCCACCTTTCCCTATTTTGCACTGCAATATGCCCAAAGCAGATTCTTTATTAACTAATGGTATTTACAGCATACAGAGGGGAATTCCACACAAAGGATCAGAGAAGGCCTTGCTTGCCTTCCTTTCAAGTTTACTCGATGTTCTTCCAAAGTAAAGAGGAGACATGGGAGAGAAGGCTCCAGAAGATGGGAGGACCTCAAGAGAATGGTTGTCCTTGCTTTTTTGGACTGATGCTCACCTATAAGGATGTGATCAACCCCACTGGATGACAGTGTGTGTCTGGGGTGCTGTGATAGGGCAGAAGTATTCCAGAGCTGGACCAAAGGATATAGAGGTTTACACAGAACTGTCCTATTATGTTCTGTCACCATGTTTATCTCTTCATTCTGCTAAAAAAGGAGCATAACCCACACTAAAGTAATTACCACTTCAGAGTCTGCACAGGAACTTCACAGCCCAAAATCCCCATGAGTTGTATGCAGAAGAAAATTGAGGTCCAAGAGCTTTCAGACCTATCCTAGCAGGTACCAAACTGCAAATAACCTATCTGTTAAGGATGGGACAATGTCTATTGCCCCTTCTCAGTGCTAGGATTTTGTCCACTTTGAACATCTGCAGGACTTATGTGTGCTTTCATAGTCTCTGTGAATTAATACATGCATGAGTCCTGTTGTATCTGAATACACTGTTTCCTTGGAGTCCTCCACCACCTCTGGCTTCTAAAATTTTTCTGCCCCCACCTCTGAATAAATCCCTGAGCTCTGAGATGCAGGGTTTGATGAGGACATCCCATTTTGGAATGAGTGCTCCAAAGTCTCTCACTGTCTTTCTATTGTCCAAGTGTGGGTCTCTGTGTTTATTGCCATCCTCTGTAAGAAGAAGCTTCTCTGGTGAGGGCTGAGTGAGGTGGTGATCTATGGCTATAGCAATATGTCATTTAATTGCTATGTTCCTTTAGAAGCTTAATACTGCCAGCTTTTCCCGTAAGCCCATGACCTATTTGTTTTAGGTTCTTGCCACTTTACCAATGTCAAGTATGGGTATTCCATCTCATGGAATGAGCCCCAAATCCAATAAACAAGTGGGTGGTTACCCCCATAACATTTGTGTTATTATGACAATAGTCTATCTTGCAGGCAGGTCCCTGATATAGGTCGTAGGGTTTGTAGCTGGGCGATAATGATGATTCTCTTCTCTTCTGGTAGCATGCAGAGTACCTTCCAGCACAACAGATGCTAGTCAGTGCAGGTGAAGCCTCTAGTTGGACATGAGCTTGATTTCTCTGTGTTTGGTGACTTAAGCTACTGGTGTCTTCATCAATAAGGCATTATCTTCAGGTTGTGGAAGTGACCACTAGCCTTGGCAATAGCCTATGATGTTTAGGGGTCAATGGGACCCTTTTGGCATAATAAGATATAACCCACTCCTGGCACTGGAGGATTTACTCAGTGGCTTAAGAAGTCTAGTTGGGGTATTCTCTCCCCCATCATGTAATGATGCCACTTAGAGTCCTTTCATATATGTTTATATTGTGGGAAGCTTCTATAGTAGTAGGCTTCCATATAGTTTTTAAAAAGACATTTAGTACTCATTGTTCCTCCCCATATTCCTGCCCTTGCATCTCCCTCCTGATTTATTTCCTCTTTATAACACTATATTTATCCTATTTCCCCTTCCTTGGAGGAACCTTTCCTCACCCTGGTATCTAACATCTGTGATTATTTGGATTGAAGTACACATTTCAAGAGTTTAACAGATAACGCCTACATGTAAGAGAACACATGTTTTTGCACACATGTTCAATGTTTGTCTTTTTGAGTCTGGGTTACCTCACTCAAGATCGCTGTTTCTAGCTCCATCCATTTCCCTGTAAATTTCATGTATAACAGCTGAATATATTCCATATTTTCATTATTTATTAATCAGTTGATGGACATCTGTGGTGCAGGAGAATTGTCTATATTCTGTCAATCATGTTTTAAATAAACACTGATTGGCCAGGCAGGAAGTATAGGTGGGAAAACCAGACAGGAAGTAGAGGTGGGACAATGAGAACAGGAGAATTCTGGGAAGCAGGAAGCTCATTCCCCCCAGTCCTGCCCAGAACACAGAAGAAGCAGGATGTGACCTGCCCCACTGAAAAAGGTACTGAACCATGTGGCTAACATAGATAAGAATAATGGGTTAATATAAGTTATAAGAGCTAATACTTAGCCTGAGCTAATGGGCCAATCAGTTTATAATCTTCTGGAGACCTCTGTGTGATTTTCTTTGGGGCTAAATGGCTGCAGGAACTGGACAGGACATAAACCCCGACAAGCAGGCCCTTCATGTTACACATCTGCACTGTCTCCAGTTTCTGACTATTATGAATAAATCAGCAATGAACACAGATGAGCAAATATCTTTTAGTAAGGTGTAGAGTCCTTTGTGTATATGCACAAGAATGGTATAGCTGGATCGTGAGGTAGATCTACTCCCGGCTTCCTGAGGAATTGCCACACTGATCTCCCTGGTGGCTTTCAAGTGTGAACCCCTACCAACAATGGATTAGTGTTCCCTACCCACATCTTTGGCAGCATGAGCTGTCCTTTTTTTATTGAACTTGGCTGACATAAGATGAAATTTCAAAAAAGTTTTAATTTGAATTTTCCTGATAGTCAAGGATGTTTAACATTTCTTTAAGTGTTTCTCAGTCATTTGTTTTTCATGGTTTTCTGAGACAAGATTTCTCTGTGTAACAGTCCTGGCTGTCCTGGAACTTGCTTTGTAGACCAGGCTGGCCTTGAACTCACTGAGATCTATCAAGTGCTGGGATTAAAGACATGTGTCAACCACTACCTGGAGGATTAATATTTTCTTGATGTTCAGTTATTACATATATGATAATAACCCTTTCCCAGATGTATAATTGCTAAAGTTTTTTCCCATTATGTAGGCTGCTATCTTGGATGATGATGCCATTTACTTTTTGGTTTTATGAGGTCCCATGTATTAATTGTTGATTTTAGTGCATATGGTATCAGTGTTCTTCAGAAAGTCCTTCCCTGTGCCAATGAGTTCAATCCTATTCTTCTTTGGGCCTGTGGCAAGGCAGAATAGAGCATGGTGGGAATTCCAAGATGAGATAGAGGAAAAAAGAAAGCGGAGTCAAAGAGACACCAGGTAGCTGCTGAAGGAGAAAGATGTGAGCCACTAGCTAGAACTTTACCAGTAGGCCACAACCTCGTGGTGATACAGAGATTATAGAAATGGGATAATTTAAGGTGTAAGAGTTATCTAGAATATGCATAAGCAATTGGCCAAACAGTGTTGTAATTAATAAAGTTTCTGTGGGATTATTTCAGGTCTGGGTGGCCAGGAAACAAACGAGCAGTCTCTGCCTACACTATTCGACATTTTAATTTAATTTAATTAATTTAATTCTATTAAATTCAGCATATCTGGCCTTGTGTTTAGATCCTTGATCCATTTGTAGTTGAGTTTTGTTCATGGTGATAAATATGGATCTATTTGCATTCTCCTACATGTGGACATCCAGTTTGACCAGCACCAACTTGTTGAAGATTTTTTTTCTTCTACAGTTTGTATTTCTGGCTTTGTAAGAAAAAAAAAAATCAGTTTGTATGCATGTAGACTTATGTCTGGGTCTTCAATGTGATTCCTTTGGTCAATGTGTCTGTTTTAATGCCAATACCATGCTGTTTTTATTACTATAGCTTTGTAGTACAACTTGAAATTGGGAATAATGATACCTCCAGAAGTTCTTTTATTATTCAGGATTGTTTAAGCTATCCTGGTTTTTATCATGATCGATCTATCTATCTATCTATCTATTTTATTTTCAAGACAGGGTTTCTCTGTGTAGTCCTAGCTGTCCTATAAGTTGCTCTGTAGACCAGGCTGTCCTTGAATTCACAGAGATCTGCTTGCCTCTGCCTTCTAAGTGCTGGGATTAAAGGCACACACCACCACCACCCTTATTGTATTTTCATATGAAGTTGGAGATGGTTTTTTTCAATTTCTGTGAAGAATTGTATTGGCATTTGTGTGCTGGTTATATGGAATCTGTAGATTGCCTTTGGTAGGTTGGCCATGGTTGCAACCTTGATTATTCTGATGCACGAGCATAGGAGATCTTTATATATTTTGGCGTTTTTTTCAGTGCCCTATAGTTTATTATGCAAGTCTTTCACTTGCTTGGCTAGAGTTAACCAAATTAACCAAAAGATGGATAGAAAAGGTCCAAATAAAATTAAAGTGAAGATGGGAGATATAACAATGAACACCATGGAAATTCTGAGAGCCATAAGGACATATTTTAAAAATCTGTACTTTACCAAACTGTAAAACCTAAAAGAAATAGATGAATTCCTTGATTTATATAACCTACCAAAGTTAAATCAAGACACAATAAACAATTTAAAACAGACTCATAGCCTCTGGTAAAATCAAAGCAATAATTAAGCCAACAACAAAAAAGAAATCCTAGGACAAGATGGATTCAACACAGAATTCTACCAGACTTTCAAAGAAGAACTAACGCCAATACTCTGCGAATTAGTCTCCAAAATAGAAGCTAAAGAAACATTTCTGTATTCTTGTTACAAAGCCACTATTACCTTGATACCGAAACCACACAAAGACCCAGAAACAACCAGAACAACAATCGACCAATATCCCTCATGAATGTAGACCCATAAATTATCAATAAAAATATTTGCAAACCAAATTCAAGAACATGTGAAAAAGTTTGTCCATCATTGTCAAGTCTTTATTCCAAAGATGTGGAGATGGTTCAACATACATAAATCATAAACATAATCCTTAATATAAACAGATTGACAGACAAAAATCACATGATCATCTCACTACATATGGAAAATGTCTGTCAAAATCCAATACCCCTTCATAATAAAAGTCTGGGAGTGACCAGGGATCCAAGGGACATACCCTGATGTAATAAAGTCAGTTTACAGCAAAACCCACAGGTAACATCATCCTAAATGGAGAAAAACTCAAAGTAACTCTGCTAAAATCAGGAACAAGACAAGGTTGTCTACCCTCCCCATATCTACTCAGTACAGTTCTTGAAGTCTTATCTAGGGCAGAAAGACAACTGAAGTGTTGGCTGAGGCTGCCTGTTCATTTCCCAACTGCCCAGACCCGAAATAATCACGGAAAATCTATGTTAATTACAATACTGTTTGGAGTAAATAAAGGAATGGCTTTAGCATATTTCTAGCTGGCTCTTACATCTATTTCTATTAGTTTTTGTATCACCACTAGGCTGTGGCTTATGCTAGCATGTCATTTTGTTGTGGTGGTATTTCCATTTTCCAGGATATTGTGTGCTTTAAGATTTTTTTGGATTTAACATTTCTTTGAGCCATTTCTTCTGTCTTGTCTTGAACACCTGAAATTCTCTCATCCACATCTTTTAACATGTTGGTGAGGTTTACCTCTAAAGTATTTTCTTGACATTCTGAGTTTTCCATGTTGAGTGTTATTTTAGTCTGTGTTTTCTTTATTGATTGTATTTCATTGTTAAAGTGTACTTTTACGTCATTATTTCATTCGACATTTTATATTTTTACAGTCTTCATTAAGGCACGTATTCTTCAAGGTCCTTGAACATATTCAAAATTGTTTATTTGAAGTCCTTGTCTTTTGCTTCAGATAAATGGATCTGTGAATCTGGAGTTAGGAAGTTTTAAGTCTTTCTTGGCCTAGTTATTTGCTTTCCTTTTTTTGGTTGTTGTTGTTGCTGTTGTTCCCACATTGGGGCGACATCTGTAGGGGTCTAGCCTTGATGGGTTCATACATTCCAGGATAGTGGTGTGTGGATTAAAAATGTTAGGCAGAAAAAGAAAATCAGAGATACAAAAGAAAAAGACACAGAATACAGTCAGGAGGGCAATCCAGTGTACTGAATTCACCTGCATTTATTTTCCATATGCTTTATACACCCCAATCCAAAAATGGGGGGAAGAAAACAAGACTGTTTTACCATGACGTAAAGAACAGAGTAATTGCTTCTTCAATACCCAAAACATCAAGTAACTATATCGTGAGTTAAGCATTCTGTTGTTCAGGCAGGATATAAACCAAACACACCCTATGCTAAGCATCCTGTAGATAGTCACACCCTGGGTCAAACATCCTATCATATCCTTGATGGTGCAAAAATAAGCCTGAACTCTCTGACCTTTAGTCAAGGCAGAACGGATCCATATCCATGGGCTCTGACAGGTGTTTTGTCCTTTGGTGCTATTGCTTCTCTGGGTCCGAGTCATGTGTGGTGGCTGTGGGGTCTCTGGTTGAGAGTGTTTCTGTGGTTAGCATGCTTCATAAAGGAATGCTTATGAGCTTCAAGGAAAGGCTCAAAGAGGTGGAAGGAAAGAACTAGGGAGACCCTGGGTCTGCAGCAAGAGGCAAAGTCCCTAGGGGATGGAGGTAGGATGAGAAGAGGGCCTCCTGCAGGCAAGCAGTAGCAACCAGAATGTGGTTGTTGAAAATATTTTACCTTTCAACATTATGTTTCTTTAGAAGATACCAAACTACTAGCCAGATGCAAAAGTGGATTCCTGCTACTGTGTCAGGAAAAATCTAACTTGAAGTTAATAGGTTAGCTGAAAAATAAATTTAAGTTTCATCAGGAATGTCTGAATGGGAGCTGGAGACATGGCTCAGTGTTTAAGAGGACCCAGGTCTGTTTTCCAGTACCCATATGGTGGCTCACAATAATTTGTAACTCCAGCTTTAAGGGAGCAGATGCCTTCTTCTGGTCTCTGCAGGTACTAGGCACATACATGGTGCAAATATACACTCTGGCAAATACTCTAAACACATAAAATAAAAATAAATAAAAATTTAAAAATGTATGGGTGACAAATAGAAAACATCATGGTCATGGATATTTATGCCTTGCATATTTCATAAAGTAATTGATTAGTAATATCCAAGCACATATTCTTGGATAATGAATTAGTCATTTATCCTTAGGAGGAGAGAAAACTAAGTCTATATGTTCTGTTTTTTCAAAGAAAGAAACCCCAGATAATTCCACTATTTATAGAATAATGTTAGGAAGACACATGCCCATGAAGTCCCAGAGTAATAAGTCATCAGTGTTGGATAAGCAGCACAGAACTTCAAGAGCACTTAATTCATGACCCTGTCTCCAAAATTCGCATTGCTATAGCAACCAAGAACACAAAAGTCCCATGGTATAATTGCAGTTATTTTGTAATAAATGAATACTACCCCAAGGGCCAGTGGTTCTTGTTTGTACAACCACATCTCCACCAAAAGCCCACAGGTCATTAACTCAAGATCTTCCAACTCTCAATGAGACAAAGCTGTAATATTTCATTTTGGTCTCTGGTAAAATGTCTAAGATTCCAGAAACTACCATTAAACTCATAGAGTTTTGGAAATCCCAGAAAGAGTGTAATGGATGTAGCATTGGGAATGTGTAAGAATAAGAGTGAGGATCAAGAAAGATGGCAGCAGACCCCAACATAAAACCATATGCACTGAATCTGACAGAAGAGAAAGTGAGAAACAGTCTTGAACTCATTGGCACGAGAAAAGACTTCCTAAACAGAAAACCATTAACACAGGCACTAAGGTCAACAATTAATAAACGGGACCTCATGAAACTGAAAAGCTTCTGCACAGCAAAGGACACCATAATTTAGACAAAGTGGCAATCTACAGGATGGGAAAAGATTTTTATTAACTACACATCTGATAGAGGGTTAATAATCCAAAATATATAAAGAACTAAAGATATTAGATGCCAAGAAAACAAATAGCTCAATTAAAAGTGGGGTACAGATTTAAATAGAATTCTCGAAACAGGAAACTCAATGGCTGAGAAGCACTTAGAGAAATGGTCAACATCCTTAGCCAGCAGAGAAATGCAAATCAAAACTACCTTAGATTTCATTTTACACCTGTCAGAATGACTAAGATCAATGAAATAAGTGACAGCTTATGCTGGTGAGGATGTGGAGTAAGGGAAACACTCATCCATTGCTGGTGGAAGTGCAAACTTGTAAAGTCACTATGGGAATCAGTATGGTGGTTCCTCAGTAAGATGGGAATCAATTTATCTCAAGATCTAGTTACAGAACTTCTGGGCATATACCCAAGGATGCTTCATCCTACCAGAGACACTTGCTCAACCATGTCCATATCTGCTCTATTCATCATAGCCAGAAACCAGAAATAACCTAGATGTCCCTCAATAGCTAAATAGATAAAGAAAATGTGGTGCATTTATAAAATGGAGTATTACTTAGTGTTAAAAAATGAAATCATGAAATTCACAGTTAAATAGATTGAACTAGAAAAAAATCATCCAGAGTTAGGTAACCCAGGCCCAGAAAGATAAATATGGTATATATTTCCTTGTATATGGATATTAGCTGTTAAGTCAATAAACAGTAGTTCATTGAACAGGGTCTGCATGGGTCTGCATCAAATGGGGTTCTAGAGCTACAGGAAAAGTGAACATCCTCCCATCCCTTACTCAAAAGCTATCTCTAATTGCTAACCACTTGCAATGAAAACTTAGTATTATCCAAGGGAGTTGCACTGGGGACTCAAACTACTCTGCCTGTGCCGCAGAAGATGACCAGCAGAAATGAACTCCCCAGCATTTTTGCAAGTTCCTTGTCTCATCATGTCAGGCAGGGCAGCTTCCTCTTTTTATTTATTTTAATTTTAGTTTAATTAATTATTTGTTTTTGTATCTCTCTTTTTACCCTACAAGTCTTTAGCATATATAGCATGACTTCCAATTTAGTGATTTTATGGGATTCTCGAGTATTGGAATGAGGTCTCTGCATTCATATCTGTTTCCTGTGTCTTTTCTTGTGCTTTCTTCCTTCTGTTTCTTTGTCCTGTTCTGGTGTGTTGGTTTAGTTTTATCTTATTATCCCTGAGAAGCCTGTTTGTTTTCTAATGAGAGACAGAAAGGGGGTGGATTTGGATGGGAGGGGAGGTGGGGAGAAACTGGGAGGAGTAGAGGGAGGAAAATTGTAATCAGGATATTTATGAGAAAAAAGTCTATTTTTAAAAAAGGAAAAAATACCAAACCCCAAACAACACAACAACAAAACAAAAAATATGGCACCCACATCATCATATCACTTCCACTGTGAGGGCATTAGCAAGTTTGTAGCTTCATTTGTGGGAGCCTTAGCATTTTAAGGTATTAGAACTCTGAAGGGAATTAATATGTTAATATTTAGATTTTAGTTAAATACCCGAGGGTACCAGGTTAAGTTTGCAATTGGGTTTATATTGATTGGGAAGAGCTATTTTGCAAAATCATAATTTTTTACTTACTAGTTGTTAGTAACTGTAAATATTTAGGATAACATTGATTATATAATATTTAAAAGATTTCTAATTATTTAATAAGTTGTTAAGATGAATAATTGGGACACTGCCAAAATCGTAATTAGTAACAAGCATTCCTTCACAGGCACAGATTTCCCTCAGGCACTAAGAAATCCATTAGCTCTGAAAATGGAAAACCATGACTTCTCTAAGGCACAGTCAGATCTATCCAGAATGTTGAAAAGAAACGCTCAGTTATGCACCAGTTCAGTGATCTCCTAAACCCAATATTTTGGACATGAATCCTTTTGGGCAGAAGAGGTTGGGTTACAGTTCTAAATTTCCAGTTTGGAAGTTCCTCTTTCTAGAAGCTTCTAAGGAACATCAGAACTGGAGCTTCAGCCTGGGGTAAGAACATCAGCCACTAAATCCCATCTACTGAAATGTGAGAAACGGTGTAAAGGATGTGATGTTGGGAATGTGGAAGACTGAGACTGTGGATCTAAAGAGATGGCATCCGTACCATCACACCACAAAACTCAGTCACTTAAGCAGGAAAACATTTATTTTCTCACACTGTTCATGACGGTTGATAGCCAGAGAGCAGAACAGGGGCTGGATCTGGACCCTCGTTGTTCAGGTTCCTAGACAAGGTGTACTTGGGGACCGGCTTTACATTCCTCTAGGAGATACTTGAGATGACCAACCGCTAGAACTCGACCCTGCAAAGGCCATGTGTTTGTGATATTAGGAGGTGGTAGAGTCTAATGGAAGGAAGTGCGGGAACTGAGGGGATTCAGGGGATATTGGGATTCTGGGATTTCCTTCCCCTCTATTTCCTGGCTACCATGTTCATGATGGACAGCACTGACCACAGGGGCAAAGGCAACTGGACCAGTTGAGATTAAATCAAACTTCTGAAACCATGAGCCAAAATAAACCTTTTTTCTTTTTAAATCGATGATCTTAGATATGCTTGTATAATGAGAAAAAGCTGAGTAAAAATCTTATTTAATTTATTGTGTGTATATATGGTGTGTGTGTGCGTGTCTGTGTGTTTGGGTGTGCGAATATGCCACAATATGGGTATGAAGGACTAAAGACAATAATCAGGAGTTGGTTTCCCCCTCCCACCCTGGGTGCTGGGGCCTGAACTCAGGTCAGGAGGCTTGTGTGAGAAATGCTTTTATCCACTGAGCCATTTCACCAGTTTGACCATGTCAACTCCTGATGAATACGTGGCTTATACTTATGGGGGTTTCCATCCATGACTGGGTATCCCTCTTGCCTGTGGATCTAGAGCAAAGCAGCACACTGTAGTGACTGGAGAGTGCATGGTAACTGGCAAAGGGCAGGGAAGAAGAAGGTTCTATACCCTAACACCCTGTTTGAAGGCATGCCCTCAGTGATGAGATTTCCTGCTGGGCTTTACTTCTTTCAGGGTCTACTTCCTCCCCCAAGTGACATGGTTTGGCGACTGAGCTTTTAATACATAGCCCTTTAGGAGATGTTTAGCCAAACCATAGTACTTTAATTCCACATTGTCATTAGTTGGAGACCTTAGTTCTTTATCAGTTGGGTTCTCCGAAAGGGTATTTATCAAGGCATCTGGTCTTCCTGAAGTGTGTAGTACACAAGAGATCAGGGCAAGCAGGCTGCCTGCCACAGGCACCTGACATGTCTTTGCCTTTGAAGGTAACTTCGTCTCGTTTGTTAGAAGAGCTACTCAATAGAGCTGATGCCGGAAAAGGGCAGAATCCTGCTCTAGCGCTGTCTTGGTTACTTTTTTTGTGCGGTAAATGCTCTTGACAAAAGCAACTCAAGCAGCATCTTTGGGCTTGCAGTTTCAGAGAGATAGAACCCATCCTGGGAAGACACGCAGCAGGGAGGGAAGCGATGGTGGGAGGAGCAGGAGGTTGGCTGGGCACATCATATTTTATTTACACTCCGGAAGCAGAGAGTAAACAGAAAGTGGAGGCGGCCTAGAAAGCCTAAGGCCCACTTCCAAGTGACCCGCTTTCTCCTGCAAGTTTCTACCTTGCAAAAGTTCCACCGCCTTCCCATCCAGGGCCACCTGCTGGAGAGACAGAGTTCAGATGTGGGTACAGTTCACATAAAGCTACAGCTGTCTCCTGCTGGGAAGTGGCAGAGATTTCGTGGACCTTACAGCCACCATAGATCCCCCAAACACGAGTGCGGGAAATGAGGGTTCTTATTCTGAACATGGAACAAATGACTGCGCGGCGATTGCTCCCTCACTTCAGGTTTTCCTTTCAAGAGTGCCTGTCACTCAGGACTGAGTCTCGCATCTACCGCCGCCATCTAACTCCATTAACTGGCAGGAAAACAGTGAAAATGACACTTTGTCTGCTAATTGCCTGCGTTTTAACTTCCAATCCTTCAGACAGATACCCTTCTTTTTACTCAAAAAATGTTTTTTAATCTTTCAGACCCCAAACTATTATCTGATTCTTCTTTTTTTTTTCTTTTCCCAGTCTGGATTTTATAGCAAGTAGCCCCGAGAGTAAGAGCAAACATTTATTTATTTTCCCCGTGTGTGTGTGTGTGTGTCTCTGCCTGCCTGCCTGCCTGTCTCTGTGTGTGCTTTAATATTTTGGTTGCTTTGACCCAGAACCAATTCTCCATATACATCTGACTTGCCTGTGCCTACAAAATGGCCTGCCAACTGATTTGTTCCCTCTTACCTCAGTCTCTCATTACACTAATGCTAAGTGTGACGTGGTTGCCTGTGGCCCTGCGGATTCTCTGGTCTGCGGCACGACCCTGACGTTGAACATGGAGCTACGTGAGGACTGAATGGTAGGACACGCAACCAAGAGGACAGGGTGTCTCTTTCAAAGGCACTGAGAGAGAAAAAGCAAAGAGACCCTCTGGGGTTTGAGTAAGAATGAACCCCATAGACACATAGATTTGAATGCTTAGTCACTAGGATGTGGCACTATTAGGAGGTGTGGCCTTGTTGGAGCAGGTGTGGCTTTGTTGGAGGAAGTGTGTCACTGGCTTTGAGGTTTCAAATGCTCAATCCAGGCCCAGTGTCGTTCTCTCTTAAGGTTTCCTGTTGATCCATATGTAGAATTATTGGCTCCTTCTCCAGCACCATGCCCTGCTGCCACGCTTCCCACTATGATGACAATGGATTAAACGTCTGAAACTGTAAGCCAGCTCCAGTTATAAATATATTTTCTTTTATAAGAGTTGCTGGGGTTATGGTGTCTCTTCACAGCAACAGAAACCCTAACTAAGATAGCCTTCATTTCTGATGGGAGCCTGAACCTGGGGATTTCGGGGATGGTTGCTCAAGACATTGTTAGAGGAGGGGAGCCAGTACCATTTCTCTGAATTTGGCGAAAAGGGAATGAAGAGAAGCGTGGATACTTCCCTAGTAGGTGGCAGGCAGGTAGCTGCTGCTTCCTGTGAAGGAGGAAGTAAAGTCATTCTGGTGCTAGCAGCTTAAGTAGAAGTCTTGGGTCATTTACTATGGGCAGTAGAGAAGGAAACATGCCACGAACTTACAATAACAATAACATACCCATTTTTGTAAGTTTTTTTCTCCTGGTAGTTTTCAGCAACTTGGGAGTATAACAGAAGGCAGACGGCTGGGTTTTTATAACCTGCTTATTAATTTGTAAGATAGGTTCCCCATAGGCAGCATGTAGTCAGGTCTTTCCTGCGTCTTCTAATCTGAGAAGCTCTGCTTTTTAACTGGGATGCTATTTACATTTTAGTGTGATTATTGTTGTAGTTGTTTATTTTTTGTTTGTCCCATCTGTTTTCATTCTATTTTCTTGTCTTCCTTCTTTTGGAAATTGACTCTCTTTCACGATCCATTTAATCTTCTTTGTTGGCTCAGGAACTATAATTCTTCATTATGTTATTTTAGGGATTACTCCGGGCTTCACAATGTAGTATTTAAGCTTGTCATCACCGTCTAGTGACATCGTGCCACTTTATGTTCAGAAAAACCTTACGCACCACTCTTTACCTCATATCTATTTCTTACATGTTACAAACCATATGCTATGTGTTAATTTTTTTAAATTTAGGAAGTAATATTAAATATTTTTTTAAAAGTCCTTTATATGTATCCTTGTAAGAACTCTCTTCAGTGCTCTTCATTGCCTTGTATAGATCAGATTCTTATCTGAGTCAATTTTCTTCATTCTTCAAATGAAAATTTCAAACATTTCTTCATTGTAATTACTGCTTTGGAAAGCATTTCTGTTGGGGAAAGAATTCTAGTTATCACTCTCTATATATATCTATATCTATATAGCTGTATATCTTTCTATACATCTAGGTTAAAAGTTTTGTCTTTCAGTACTATAAATTATTGCTTTATCTTTTAGTTTGAAGTGCTGTAAAAAAGTCTTCCACAATTTTATTTTTATACAACCTCTTTTTTTTGGTTGTGTGTACAACTGTGTATTAGTCAGGATTCTCTAGAGTAACATATATAGAGAGAATGAATCTCTTTATATCTACATATAGAAACAAGATATATGGGGCCTAGGATGGTGACCTCCACGGGAACAGGAACAAATCCAGACCAGGGACATTTGTGGAAGCAGGACTGGGCCAGCGATCTAGGCCAGAGGGGGCCTGAGACAGCAAACTCCACAGAAGCAGGTGCAGGGGAGCAATCGCTGAGCGAATGGGCCAGAGTCAGAGACCTCTGTGGGCCCTGAGCCAGGACCCCTGTGGGTCTGGGTGTTAGTCTGGGACCTCCAAGGAACTAGGCCGGACCCAGGACCTCTGCGGGTTCAGGTGTGAGTCTGGGACCTCTGAGGGAGTGAGTAGGCCTGAGCCGGGTCCTCTGCTGGTCCAGGTACACCTGAGCGTAGGACCTCTGAGGAAGTAGATCAGAACCAACCCCAAGCCAGGGACCTCCACAGGAGCGGATGCAGACCAGGGACAGTTATAGAAACATTTACAGAAACATACTTGGTAACAAAACAAACCTCAACAGATACAAAAAAATTGGAATAACCCTACGTGTCTTATCAGATCACCATGGCTTAAAACTAGAACTTAACAGCAACACTAATTCCAGAAAGCCCACAAACACATGGAAATTAAACAGTGCTCACCTGAATGGGTTGAGGAAGAGATAAAGGGAGAAATTAAAGACTTCCTAAAGATCAATGAAAATGACCACACAACATACCCAAATTTATAGGACACAATGAAAGCAGTGTTAAGAGGAAAGTTCATAGCACTAAACGCCTACATAAAGAAGCTGGAAAAATCCCACACTAGTGAATTAACAGAACATTTGAAAACTTTAGAACAAAAAGAAGCATACTCCCCCAAGAGAACTAGATGGCAGGAATAATCAAATTGAGAGCTGAAGTCAACAAAAAAAAATACAAAAAAAAAATCAATGAGACAAAGAGTTGGTTCTTTGAGAAAATCAACAAAATAGACAGACCTTTATCCAAACTAACCAAAAGGCAGAGAGAGAATATCCAAATTAACAAAATCAGAAATGAAAAATGGGACATAACAGACACAGAGGATATACAGAGGATCATCAGGTCATATTTTGAAAACCTGTACTCCACAAAATTGGAAAACTTAAAGGAAATGGACAAATTTCTGGATAAATATCACTTTTCAAAATTAAATCAAGACCAGATAAGCAAATTAAACAGACTTATAACTGTTAAAGAAATAGAAACAGTCATCAAAATCTCCCAATCAAAAAAAGCTCAGAACTAGATGGTTTCAGCTCAGAATTCTACAAGACTTTCAAAGAACTAATACCAATACTCCTCAAATTGTTCCACACAATAGAAACAGAAGGAACATTGCCAAACTCTTTTTATGAGGCTACAATTACGCTGATCCCCAAACCACATAAAGATATTACTAAGAAAAAGAATTACAGACCAATCTCACTCATGAACATTGATGCAAAAATACTAAATAAAATACTGGCAAATCAAATCCAAGAACACATCAGAACCATCATCCACCATGACCAAGTCAGCTTCATCCCAGAGGTGCAGGATGGTTCAACATATGAAAATCTGTCAATGTAATCCACCATATAAACATACTGAAAAATAAAAACCACATGATCATCTCATTAGATGCTGAAAAAGCTTTCGACAAAATACAACATCCCTTCATGATAAAGGTCCTGGAGAGAGCAGGGATACAAGGAACATAACTAAATGTAATAAAGGCAATATACAGCAAGCCAACAGCCAACACCAAACTAAATGGAGAAAAACTCCCAGCAATACCACTGAAATCAGGAACAAGACAAGGTTGTCCACTCTCTCCCTATCTATTCAATATAGTTCTTGAGGTCTTAGCTAGAGCAATAAGACAACAAAAGGAGATCAAGGGAATACAAAACAGAAAAGAAGAAGTCAAACTCTCACTATTTGCTGATGATATGATAGTTTACATAAGCGACCACAAAAATTCTACCAAGGAACTTCTATAACTCATAAACACTTTCAATAATGTAGCAGGATACAAGATTAACTAAAAAAAAATTCAGTAGCCCTCCTTTACACAGATGATAAATGGGCCAAGAAAGAAACATCACCCTTCACAATAGCCACAAATAGCGTAAAATATCTCGGAGTAACTCTAGCCAAACAAGTGGAAGACTTGTATGACAAGAACTTTAAATCTTTGAGGAAAGACTTTGAAGAAGACACCAGAAAGTGGAAAGATTTTCTATGATCTTGGGTAGGTAGAATTAACATAGTAAAAATAGCAATCTTACCAAAGCAATCTACAGATTCAATGCAATGCCCATCAAAATCCCAGCAAAATTCTTCCAAGACCTCGAAAGAACAGTATTCAACTTTATATGGAAAAACAAAAAACCCAGGATAGCCATAACAATCCTGTACAATAAAAGAACTTTGGAGGCATCACAATCTCTGACTTCAAACTCTACTACAGAGCTACAGTACTGAAAACAGCCTGGTATTAGCATAAAAACAGACAGGAGGACCAATGGAACTGAATTGAAGACCTGGATATTAATCCACAAACCTTCGAACACCTGATTTTTTGACAAAGAAGCAGAAAATATCAAATGGAAAAAGGAAAGCATATTTAACAAGTGGTGCTGGCATAACTGGATATCAACATGTAGAAGAATGAAAATAGAACCATATCTATCACCATGCACAAAACTCAAGTCCAAATGGATCAAAGACCTCAACATAAAGCCAGCCAAACTGAACCTCATAGAAGAGAAAGTGGGAAGTACACTGGAACGCATTGGCACAGGAGACTACTTCCTAAATATAATCCTAGTAGCACAGAAACTGAGAGAAACAATAATTAATAAATGGGACCTCCTGAAACTGAAAAGCTTCTGTAAATCAAAGGACATGGTCAAGACAAAATGACAGCCTACTAATTGGGAAAAGATCTTCACCAACCCCGCATCAGACAGAGGTCTGATCTCCAAAATATACAAAGGACTCAAGAAATTGATCATCAAAAGAACAAATAATCCAGTAAAAAACATGGAGTACAGACATAAACATTTAACTCTCTACAGAGGAATCTAAAATGGCTGAATGACACTTAAGGAAATGTTCAGCATCCTTAGTCATCAGAGAAATGCAAATCAAAACAACTCTGAGATTCCATCTTACACCTGTAGAATGACCATGATCAAAAACACTGATGACAACTTATGCTGGAGAGGTTGTGGGGAAAAGGGAACACTTCCGCATTGCTCGTAGGCATATAAGCTCGTACAGCCCCTTTGGATATCAGTATGGCGATTTCTCAGAAAATTAGGAGACAACCTTCCTCAAGACCCACCAATACCACTTTAGGGTATATATCCAAAGGATGCTCAGTCGTGCCACAAGGACATGTATTCAACTGTGTTGATAGCAGCATTGTTTGCCATAGCCAGAACCTGGAAACAACCTAAATGCCCCTCGACCGAAGAGTGGGTAAGGAAAATATGGTACATTTATACAATGGAGTACTACACAGCAGAAAAAAAAATGACATCCTGAAATTTTCAGGCAAAGGGATGGAGCTAGAAAACATAATTTTGAGTGAAGTAACCCAGACCCAGAAAGACAATTAACATATGTATTCACTTAAAAGTGGTTTTAAACATAAAGCAAAGATAATCAGTTTACAAATCACAATCCCACAGAACCTAGATAACACTGAGGACAGGAACTCAAGCAGGGCAGGATCCTGGAAGCAGGAGCTGATGAAGAGGCCATGATGGGGTATTGCTTACTGACTTGCTTCCCATAGCTTGCTCAGTCCACCTTCTTATAGAACCCAAAACAAACATTCCAGGGACAGCACCACCCACCATGGACTGGGCCTTCCCCTCTTGGTCACTAATTGAGAAAATGTCTTACAGTTGGACCTCATTGTGACATTTCCTCTGGTGAGGCTCCTTCCTCTCTGATGACTTTATCTTGTGTCTAGTTGACACACAAAACCAGTCCATACCATTTGGAAGCAGACAGAGTTAATTGTAGGTGTCTGGTTTGTTATCTCCTTTTTATGCAGTCCAGAACCCCAAAACATGGAAAGGTGCCACCCATATTTAATGAACCTAATCTCCCAACTCACCCATAGATGTGTTCCCAGAGATTTGTATCTTAGGTGATTCTAGATCCTGTCCAGTTGAAAACCAGTGTTAACCATCAAAGGCATTAAAGACACTAGGGTGTTGGGAAAATGATGGTTGAGTTATTCTGTAGAAAAGGTACAGGGGAAACATTTCATGGAAATTTTGATAATTTCAAGGAATAAGGCATGGAGGTAGCAGAAGGAGGAGGTGGGGCAGAATTTGGTGAATTTAAGAAGACAGAGACGAAGTAGTTCAAGGTGACAACTAACAAGACATGGCTCTCAGTTTAGCAAGAGTAAGATCGATGAAATATTTGAAATGTGGAAGAATAAGTTCCTATGTTTGAGAATTTAAGAGGACATTTCCTTGTGAGTTGGCACTGGGGAGTCTCCTGTTAATTGAAGCTATGGGGCACTATTTATTACTATATAAGCCTTCCTCGGGGCAGACTAAAATTGACTGTGGGAGCTGTTGGCAGTAGAAGCTGGTAGGGCCAAAATGCATAGCAACATGGAAAAGGCGTTGTGTAAAGCAGACTCAACTGACAGGCTAAGTGTCCCAGAGATAAAGTTTATTTTGCCCCGATAAATAACTGACAGAGCTTAAGGTGCCACTTGACGTGAACATTTGAAGCTGACCAGTAGGTGGCATCAATCTCCAAGATGGATCTAAGGGTTCACACATTCTAGCATTCATTTCCTTGTGTGGTCTCTTCCCACAGTGGACAGGGATGACTTTTGTAACCAATAAGATAATACCACAGCAGTGACAAACCATAACTTCCAAAGTTAGAACATCAGAGAAATGCTGGCATGTATTGCTCCTGCATCCCTGGGTAGAGAGCACCACATTGGAGAAGCTGCGGCCAACAAATAGCAACTTGCTGGATATATGAGTGGGTTATCTGGGAAATGTTTCTCATCCCAGTCACTTTTTCATATGACTGTGGTCCCTCTTGGCACAAGAAGTGGAACCACCTTGGGACTTTGTGGAATACATACAAACCAAAAGGCATTTTACCAACTGTGGCTTCTTGACATTGGACTTTCTACCTTCTAAGAACCATGAGCCAAATAAATCTTAATTCTTTATAAATTACTCAGTGTATAGCATCCAGTAACAGTGATAGTAAACATGTTGGAAAATTGGATAACTCAGACCAAACATTCAGAAGGCGGGCGCATGTTTTACCTTCCATCTAGACTCAAGCTGCAGAAACAGTCCTAAATTCTGAGTCATAGACTCTACATGAAATAGATATTAAAAAAAGACATCTAAATCTTGGTACCAATTGCCACTTAGCAGTAATTTACACATACCTTGTGGCCCAGAATTAGGATATTGGAACCCAATCTGAAAATACAGACATGGGATTGGATCTATTGAGCTCCAGAAAGGAAGCTGAAGTGAGTGCTGCAAGGCTCTTGCGCTTATTGTTGCTAAGCGACTGCTTTCCCCATCTGAGGATGAAAGTACCACTCGCTGCTGCCCTTTATTTCCACCTCTGCATCTGCACTGACATTTCAGGATTCACTACAACCAGAAATAAGGAGCGAGTAGAATCTGTGGCACAGTGATTAAGAATGGTGTGCAAGTGTCTCTCTAGTTGGGCGTGGAGTCCTTTGGGTATCTGCTCAGAAGTGCTCCAGCTGGGTCATGTGTAGTTCTATTTTCGTGTTCTTGAGAAGCCCCCACACTGATTTCTACAGGGGCTATCCTAGTCTACACTCCCACTAACAGTGAATAAGTTCCTCTTTTCCTGAATCCTCTCCACCGTTTATTGTCACTTGTTTTCTTGATGGTAGACTTTCTGGCTGGGATGAACTGGAATCTCAAAGTTTTGATTTGCATTTCTGTGATGAATAGAGATGTTGGACTCTTAAAAATATTTATTGGCTACTTGTATTCTTTTGTGAACTGTTTAGTTCATCGATTCATTTACTGATCAGTGATTTTTATATTTAAAATTTGTAGTTTTTTTTACATATTCTAGATATTAACCCCTGCCTGAAGCATAGCTATGAAAGATTTTCTCCTAATTGTAGATTAGCTGTTCATTCTGATGATAGTTACTTTGGATGGTACAGAACCTTTTAATTTTATGTAATCCCATTTGTCAATTCTTGGACTATATATTATACTACTCTATCTTGTATTACTGGAGTTCTTATCTACAACTATAACCGCAAAGTGTTTTTCCCAACGTTTCCAATTTTAAATTATGGTCTCTGATCTAATTTAAACGTATTTTGCTCATGGTGAGAGACAGGGAGAGAGAGGGTTCTAATTTCATTCTTCTGCAAGTATGTATCTAGTTTTGCCATTGTCATTTGTGGAAAAGGCTGTCTTTTCCCCAGTGCATTTTTAAAAATATCTTTGTCAAAAACAAGTTGTTATCGTTATATGGGTTTATCTTTGGATTTTCTATTATCATTCAGTGGTGTTGGTGTGCATGTCTGTTTTTGTGCTAGTAGGATACTGCCCTTATCACTATGGCTCTGTAGGATGGTTTGAAGCCAGGTACTATGAAGCCTTCAGGTATGCTCTTTCTCTTTAGAATCATTTTAGATATATGTGGTCGTTTGTGTTCCCATATGAATTTTGGGATATTTTTTCTACCCATGAAGAGTGTCATTGGAACTCTGATGCAGATCCCATTGAATCTGTAGATTACTTTTGCTAGTATATGGCTATTTTCACAATGCTAACCCAGGAGCATGGAAGGTCATTCATGGCATTGTGTAAGATCTTCCATTTCTATTTTCAGTACTTGAAGCTTTTGTTATCAGAAGTCTTTCACCTTCTTAGTTAGGTTTATTCTATGTTTTGTTGAGGATATTGTAAATGGAATATTTTTCATGATATTTTTGTCAACAAGTCCATTATTGGTATATACAAAGGCTACATACATGTGTGTGTGTGTGTGTGTGTGCATTGATTTTGTATCAATCTACTTTACTAAAAGTGTTTATCAGATCCAAATGTTTCTTGGTGGAGCCCATGTGACTTTTCAGCATAGAATTATATCATTTGAAAAAGGAAGAGCTTAATTTTGGAATCGGTTAACTTTTTCTTTTAAAAATTTTATACATTTTCTTTCCTATGTCTTATTGCTCTCCATAAGACTTCATGCAATACATTAAGTAAGAGTGGAGGGAGTGTATGCTTTTGTCTCATTCCATATTTTAGAGGAAATGGTCTTAGTTTCCCCCCAGTTGGTATAACATTGGCTACAGGTATGTTGTATAATAGACAATTATACTGAGGTATATTTTGACTGCTCATATTTTCTTCAAGACTTTTATGAAGCTATGCTGAACTCTGTCAAATGCCTTCTATGCGTTTATTGATATGACCATGTGATTTCTGTCTTTAAACATAGTAATATGATATTGCATTTGTTTATTTGTATATGTTGAATTAATCTACTTGCTTGTGATCTTGAGTTCAGTTTGTGGGCATCTTGGTATCAGGGTTATTTTGTCTTTACAGAATGTATTTGGTAGTGGTCCTTTGTGGTGTATTCTAAGAAGTGCTGGTATGAGATCTCTCTGGAAAGTCTGGTAGAATTCAGCAATAAATACCACCCCTGGGCTTTTCTTCGTGGGGATGATTTTAATTACTGCTTCAAAGTCATTGCTTGTTGCAGGTCTGTTCAGGTTCTCTCTTCTGGCTCTAATTTGATAGGTACATTTGGAATTTGTCCATTTCTTGTAGCTTTTCCAGCTTGTGGTAGTTCAAGTTTTCAATGTACCCTTTGATGATCTGAATTTTGTTGGACTCTTTTGTAAAATCTTCTTTTACATCTCCAGTTTTATTAATCTGTATTTTCTTGCTCTTTTGGTTATCTTGGCTAGGGCTTGATAAGTCTAAAAATCTTTTCAAATGGATCTTGACAGCTCGTTTAGAGATTCTAGCAGGGGAGCTTAGCTACTTGTATACCCTTGACCAAAGACCAGTCCTCCTCTATTCAGGGAAGGTTGTCCTCTTTGACCAAGCAAGCAGCTTCGGGAGGGATGCACAGGGAGGGCTGAGGGAGGAAGGGGACACTCGCCTAGCCAGCCAGATCTGCCGAATCAACCCTGGCTATCAATGGAGTGACAGATGTTGCAGCCAGATCTGCCGAATCAACCCTGGCGATCAATGGAGTGACAGATGTTGCAGCCAGATCGCCCTCACATCCTTAAAAATCTTTTCAAAGAACCAACTCTGGTTAGCTTTATGTTATTTTTGTTTTTAAAATCTTTTCATTTATTTCTCCCATAATTTTTCCATCTGCTGCATTTT
>PVIU01024897.1:0-24695 GCA_004026605.1 Ondatra zibethicus
CGGAAGCTGGTTGGGCGAGGATCCCGGTCCCAAAAGCAGGCCTACTGAGGGTTGCCAGCTCCTCTCTGCTCGGCTCTGTGGGACCACTGATAAATATCTTAAATATCACCATAGAACTTTCATCCAGCAATTGATGGAAAGAGAGGTGGAAACCCTCATCGGAGCACTGGACTAAGCTCCCAAAGTCCAGTTGAAGAATGGGAAGAATGAGAATATGAGAAAGGAGGTCAAGACCATGATGGGCTCACCCACTGGAACAGTCTACCTGAGCTATGGGAGTTCACTAACTCCAGCCTGACTGGGACGGAACAGACATAGGACCAAACTATTCCCTCTGAATGTGATTGACAGTTGCATGGTTGGGTCACATGGAGGGGCCACTGGCAGTGGCACCAGGATTTATCCCTACTGCATGTACTGACTTTTTGGAAACCTATTCTTTTTGGATGGATACCTTGCTCAGCCTAGATATAATAGGGAGGGCCTTGGACCTTCCACAAAGCAATGTGTCTTACCCTCTCTGAGGATTGGAGAATCGTTGGGTGGGAAGGTGTGTGGAAGGAATGGGAGGAGAGGAGGTAGTGGGAACTTTGATTGGTATTTTTTAAAAAATCTAATAAATTAAAAAAAGAATAATCTGTACAGCATGGAAAAGCAATACGTGCTGTTTAGCAATCTTTTCTGTATAAAGGATCAGCCTCATGCCTAGTAAAGATGCATTCAGATGCCAAAACATAAATAAATGCTTAATTTTCATAGATTCATTATGAAAATAAAGCACATACAATGCCTAAAATTATTTCAATCATTATGTCTAAATTTTTCTCTCATAGAAAATTTAAAAAACTTTCAAATTTGTACATTTAGAAAGGTCTGCTTTGACTTAATAATGTCAGAGTTTACAACAGTCATAATTTTTCCTGTCAGTATGTTGTTTAAATATAATTATTCTAAATTTCAAAGGTGTGTAGGAGCTTTAACAGGCATAAACTAATCAACTTTCAAACTGCTTAGCTAGTGCTGACCTTTAAATGTGTATTCAAATCAATAATGGAATTATACTGTGTCCTTGGTAATAGCACTCTATGAAACATAGTTTGATAAGAGAAAGTGTACCTGAAAAAATAAATTTTCAATTATTGTAATATATTATTTGATTATATTATTAAAAATGCATAATTGTCTATAAATTACACTTATAATAAGGTAGGTTTTAGTTGGTCAACAGGCTTGAGTTTCAGTTGAAGTAAATATTTTAAATGTGTAGGACATTTAATTAAATAGAAATGTAAAACTGCATGTTAAAATACAAATCAAGTTGTATGTTGAAATTCAGTTCAAACTAACAGTTTTCAAAATGTCAATTTTGCATCTAATGTTTAACCAAGTGTAAAATTTTAGGCAGCATCATGGAATGGAGTAAAGATCAAATAAATGTTTTGTTTGCAGCTTCCTCAATGTCAATATGTATATATTTGAATTTAATTTATAAAACAGGTAAAATATGTGATAAATATGCTTTCCTTCCTTTGACATAATCATCATTAATATGTTTGCCTCAGCCATCTGTTTACATTCAGCCATTATAAATAGAATGAAGTTCCTCTCTGAGCAGTGCTGGCTGTTTATCAACTTCTTTAATTCATTCTGCATTCTTGGTCAGCATGAAACAGTCATGAGCACTGCTTCAGGTAGCACTGATGCATATAAACACACCAGTGAATTGAAGAGGACATTCTGAACTTCAAACAATTTTACTGAATTATTTTCTTCTTCTGCAAATATTTTCTTTTCAAGCCCTAAAAACATATAAAAATATGTTGCTTTAATGTACATTTTTCTTTCTATGTTTCTGCTATTGTAAGACAAATACTCACTTCCAAAGACTTGGAGCTAGGAGACTTAGATGATGAAGAACACACTGACTGGTTTTCCAATGTTAAATGGTAAACCCTAAAAGCATGTAATATTTGTTCAACTGTACAAGTTACATTTGTGTTCTTAGAAATATATATACGAATAAAGAAAGACACGCATGAATATTGCGGGGTAGCCATCCACCTATTGTTTGGTTCTGAGATCCCATAGTAGGAGATAGAGCCTCTTCTAGACACTGTTAAGATGACAAAGAACTTGTGTCATTTTAGGACATAGGGTATGGGAGAAACCTAATATTTCCCCACTCTATGAGATCTATCACATTCTAAACTCTGTTAAGATGATAAAGAACTTGTACCATTTTAGGACATAGGACAAGGAGAAACCTAATACTTTTATTCTACTAAGTAATCAGCATTAAAATAACTCATACTGACTTGTTGATATGCATATAGAAAATTCATGTCTGATCCCTCATCAAAAAAGCGTTTTATTGCAGTTAACATAGACATTCTCAATGACATAGTCAATGAAAAGGAAATAAAAGACTCTGGAATTCTCAGAGATAAATGGAATGTCTATATCATATGTCTCCCCTCAAAGATAAAGGACCATTAGGAAGAGGGAATGGAGAGAGTGTAGGGGAATGAAGTTGAAGATAACTGGAGGAAAACTGTCTTATGAACACAGGTTTTTATACTCATTAAATCACAGTTTTGTAACAACTTACATCTAATTATCAGCAAGCTCAAGCCAGAGAAATTCCCAGCATTTAGTGGAGAACGTAGGCTCCAACTGACCAAGTTAATGAAACAGCTTTGGCTCTACAGGCAGATTCAACTTATTGTTTTTATTGAGCTATATAGTTTTCTCCATTCTCCTCCTTTGCTCCCACCTTACATTCAACCTTCTCCAATGATCACCACATTAAAATTTACTCAGGAGATCTTGCCTTTTTCTACTTTCCATGTAGATTAGATCCATGTATGCTTCTCTGAGGGTCCTCTTTGTATTGGGGTTGTGAATTGTAGGCTAGTTTTTCTTTGCTGTATGTCTAAAGCCACTTATGAGTGAGTACATTTTATATTTGTCTTTCTGGGTCTGGGTTACCTCACTCAATATGATGTTTTCTAGTTCAATCCATTTGTCCACAAATTTCAAGATGTCATTTTTTCCACTGTGTAGTACTCCATTATGTAAATGTACCAGATTTTCTTTATTCATTCTTTGGTCAAGGGACATTAGGTTTTTTCCAAGTTTTGGCTATTACAAGTAATATTGCTATGAACATAATTGAGCACATGTCATGGTATGATTGGGCATCTTTGGGGTATATGCCATAAAGTGGTATTACAGGGTCTTGAGGTAGGTTGTTTCCTAGTTTTCTGAGAAATCATCATACTGATTTCCAAAGGGTTGTACCAGTTTGTACTCCCACCTCAATGAGTGTTCCCTTTACTCCACATCCTCTCCAGCATAAGCTGTTATTATTATTTTTTTTTATGTTAGACATACTGACAGGTCTAAGATAGAATCTCAGAGTTGTTTTGATTTGCATTTCTTTCATGGCTAAGGATAATGAACATTTCCTTAAGTGTTTTTCAGCTATTTTAGATTCATCTGCTGAGAGTTTTTGTTTAGGTCTGTACTCTGTTTTTTATTGGCTTTTTTGATATTTTGATGGCCAGTTTTTTGAGTGCTTTGTATAATTTGGAGATTAGTCCTCCATCTGATGTGGGGTTGGTGAAGATCTTTTCCCATTTTGTAGGCTGCTGTTTTGTCTTGTTGACTATTTCCCTTGCTTTGCAGAAGCACCACAGTTTCAGGAGATTCCATTTATTAATTGTTGCCCTCACTGTCTGTGCTACTGGGGTTATATTTAGAAAATAGTACCAATGCATTCAAGTGTACTTCCCACTTTCTCTTCTATAGGTTCAGTGTGGTTGGTTTAATGTTGAGGTCTTTGATCCATTTGAACTTAAGTTTTTTGCATGGTGATAGATATTGATCTATTTTCATTCTTCTACATGTTGACATCCAGTTATGCCAGCACCATTTTTTAATATGCTTCCTTTTTCCCATTTTGTATTTTTTGCTTCTTTGTCAAAAATCACTTGTTTGTAGATGTGTGGATTGATATCCGGGTCCTCAATTAGATTCCATTGGTCCCCCTGTCTACTTTTATGCCAATACCAAGCTGTTTTCATTACTGTAGATCTGTAATAGAGTTTGAATCAGGGATTGTGATGCCTCCAGAAGTTGTTTTAATGTAAAACATTATTTTAGCTATCCTCAGTTTTTTCTTCTTCCATATGAGGTTGAGTATTGTTCTTTCTAGGCTTGTGAAGAATTTTGCTGGGATACCATCATAGGTATTACATTGACTCTGTAGATTGCTTTTGGTAAGATTGCCATTTTTTTTTTTTACTCTTCAGTTTGAATACCTATCCAAGAGCATGGGAGATCTTTCCATTTTCTAGTATCTTCTTCAATTTCTTTCATCAAAGATTTAAAGCTTTTATCATTCAGATCTTTTACTTGTTTGGTCACAGTTACTCCAGGATATTTTGTTATTTGTGTTCATTGTGAAGGATGATGTTTCTCTGATTTCTTTCTCAGTCCATTTATCATCTATATAAAAGAGGACTGCTGATTTTTTTTGAGTTTATCTTGTATCATTCTATATTACTGAAGACATTTATGAGTTTTAGGAGTTCCTTGGTAAAATTTTGGGCTCACTTATGTAAACTATCATATCATCACCAAATAGTTAGACTTTTTTTCTGATTTGTATCCCCTTGTTCTCCTTTTGATGTCTTATTGCTCTAGATAGAACCTTAAGTACTATATTAAATAGATATGGAGATAGTGGAAAACCTTGTTTTGTTCCTAATTTCAGTTAGATCTCTTTGAGTTTCTCTTCATTTAGTGTGATGTTGGATGTTGGCTAGCTGTATATTGCCTTTATTATGTTTAGATATGTTCCTTGTATTCCACTCTAAGACTTTTATCATGAAGGTGTGTTGCATTTTGTCGAAGGCTTTTTCAACATCTAATAAAATGATCATTTTTTTCAGTTTATTTATATGCTGGATTACATTGACAGATTTCTGTATGTTGAATCATCCCTACCTCTCTGGATTAAAGCTGACTTTGTCATGGTGGATGATTTTTCTGATGTGGTCCTGGATTCAGTTTGTCAGTATTTTATTGAGTATTTTTTGCATCTATGTTTATGAGTAAGATTTGTTTGTAATTCTCTTTCTTAGTAATGTATGGTTTGGTTATCAGGGTAATTGTAGCATCACAAAAAGTCTTTGGTAATGTTCTTTTATTTGTATTGTGCAGAACAGTTTGAGTAGTATTGTTAATAGCACTTCTTTAAAACCTTGTAGAATTTTGAGTTACAACCATCTGGTCCTGAGCTTTTTTGGTTGGAGAATTTTTATGACTATTTCTATTAGTTTAGTGGTTATAGGTCTCTGTAATTTGCTTATCTCATCTTGATTTAATCTTGGTGAGTGATATTTTCCCAGAAAATTGTCGATTTCCTTTAAGTTTTCCAGTTTTTTGGAGTACAGATTCTTGTAGTATGACCTGATGATTCTCTGATTTCCTCCCATTTTCCATTTTTGATTTTGTTAATTTGGATATTCTTTCTCTGCCTTTTGGTTAGTTTGGATAAAGGTTTGTGCATTTTGTTGATTTTTCTTAAAGAACCAATTCTTTGTATTATTGATTCTTTGTTTTGCTTTCTATTTCTATTTAGTTGATTTCAGCTCCCAATTTTATTATTTTCTGCCATTTACTCCTGCTGGATGAGGTTGTATCTTTTTGTTCTATAGTTTTCTGGTGTTCTGTTAACTCACAAGTGTGGGATTTTTCCAGCTTCTTCATGTAGGCATTTAGTGCTATAAACTTTCCTCTTAATACTGCTTTCATTGTGTCCCATAAATTTGGGTATGATATGTGATCAATTTAGGGAAGTGTCTATTTTTTTATTTCTTTCTTGACCCATTGGTAATTCAGGTGAGCATTGTTTAATTTTCATGTGTTTGTGGGCTTTCTGAAATTAGTGTTACTGTTGCATTCTAATTTTAATCATGGTGATCCAATAGAATAGATGGATTTATTCCAATTTTTTTATATCTGTTGAGGTTTGCTTTGTTACATAGTATGTGGCCAGTTTTTGAGAAGGTTAGAGGCGCTTAGAAGAAAGTATATTCTTTTATGCTTGGATGGAATGTCTGTTAAGTTCATTTGAATCAAATTTCTGTCTGACAAACCTGTCCAGTGGTGAAGTGGGGTATAGAAGTCTCCCAGTATTAGTGTGTGGGGTTTAATATGTGATTTAAGCTTTAGTGGTATTTCTTTTACATATGGGGGTGCCTTGAATTTGGGGCATAGATATTCAGTACTGATATTTCCTTTTGATGGATTTTTCCTGTGACAAATATGAAATGTCCTTCTTTGTCTCTATTGATTGATTTCAGCTTGAAGTCTATTTTATTATATATTAGCATTGCTATACCAGCTTATTTTTTAGGTCCATTTAATTGAAATAAAATTCCCCAACCCTTTATACTGAGGTGATGTCCATTTTTGAGGTTGAGTTGTGTTTGTTTTATACAGCAGAATGATGGATTCTGTTTTTGTATCCAGTTTGCTAGTCTGTGTTTTGTTTTAGGTAAGATGAATGTGTTATATTAAGGGATATTAATTATCAGTGATCTCTAGTTCCTTTTATTTTACTTTTTGTTGTGAAGATGTTATTGTGTGTGTTTTTCCCTTCTTTGGGAATTGCTGCTGTGAGATCATTTACTGTCTGTGTTTTAGTTGCTGTAGTTGACTTCCTTGGCTTGGAGTTTTACTTCTATTATATTGTGTAGGGATGTGTTTGTGGCTAGGTATTGGTTAAATCTGGTTCTGTCATGGACTATCTTGTTTTGTCCTTCTATGGTGATTGAAAGTTTTGCTTAGTATAGTAGACTGGACTGGCATCCTTCATTTCTTAATATCTGTATAATGCTTGAGCAGGACTTTCTGTCTTTCATTTTTTCCATTGAGAAGCCAGGTGTAATTCTGGTAGGTGTGCATTAATATGTCACTTGAACTGTTTCATTTTGTAATTCTTAATATTTTTAATTTTTAATATCTTTATTCTGTATGTTTAATGTTTTGATTAACTGTGGCAATGGACCATTTCATTTTTCTGGTTCAGTCTTTGGTAGTCTGTAAACTTCTTATATATTTATGTGCATATCTTTTTTATGTTAGGAATGTTTTCTTCTATAAATTTGTTGATTATATTTTCTGTGCTTTTGAGATGGAATTCTTGTTCTTCTTTTATTATTATTATTCCTATGTTTGGTCTTTTCATTTTGTAACATATTTCCTTAATATTTTCTTTGACAGATGAGTCTACTTCTTCTATCATATCTTCAACACTTGAGATTCTGTCTTCCATCTTTTGTATTCTGCTGTTTTTGTTTGCATTTGTGGTTCTTATTCATTTTCCCATATTTTCCAATTGCAGAATTTACTCAGTTTGTGTTTTCTTTATTTTCTCTATTTCAGTTTTTTCAGTTTTTAATTGTTTGTTTCACCTGTTTGATTGCTTTTGCTTGATTTTATTATGGGATTTGTTGATTTTTTCCCCCAATTTTTTGTTTGCCATTTCCTCTATTTCTTTTTTTCCCATATTCTTTTATTTCTTTCCATTCAAAAAAATTTACATTTACTCCCCTACTCCCAGTCCCCTCCCGCTCATGCCACCCCTCCTCCCTCCCTCTGCTTCCTTCAAAGAGGCCATGTTGCCCTGCCCTGTGGGAAGTCCAAGTCCCTCCCCCCCTCCATCCCAGCCTAGGAAGGTGTGCAACCAAATAGACTAGGTTCCCAAAAATATAATACATGTAGAAGAGATAGGTCCTAGTGTCATTGTTGATGGCTTCTCAGTCTGCCCCCATTGGCAGCCACATTCAGAGAGTCCGGTTTGATCATATGCTCATTCAGTCCCAGTACAGCTGGATTTGGTGAGCTCCCATTAGTTCAGGCACACTGTCTCAGTGGGTGGACCAGCCCCTCACGGTCCTAACTTCCTTGCTCATCTTCTCCCACCTTCTGCTCTTTGACTGGACCTTGGGAGCTCAGTCCATTGCTCTGATGTGAATGTGAGTCTCTCTCTCTATCTCCATCCATCGGACTAAATTTCTAGGTGGTGATCAAGATATTCTTCAATGTGATTCTGGGACAAGGCTAGTTCCGGGAACCTCTCCTCTGCTGCTCAAGTACCTACCTGGGGACATCTCCGTGGACACCAGGGATCCACTCTAGAGCCAAGTGTCTTGCCAGTCTTAAAATGACTCCCTTAATGTAGATATCTTATTCCCTTCTCCAATATCACCTTTCCTCCGTCTCCACCCTCCTACTCCCCCAAGCTCTCCCCTCTACTTCCCCATCTCCCCTTCCCCTAACCCCCTACTCCCACCTCTCTCCCCACCCCCATGCTTCCAACTTTTGCCTGGCGATCTTGTTTGCTTTCAATTTCCAGGAGGATCTGTACAAATGGTGCTGGCATAACTGGATGTCAACCTGTAGGAGAATGAAATTAGACCCTTATCTATCACCATGCACAAAACTCAAGTCCAAATGGATTAAAACCTCAATATAAATCCAACCACACTGAACCTGATAGAAGAGAAAGTGGGAAGTAGCCTGCAATACATGGGCACCGGAGATCACTTCTTGTGTAAAACCCCAATGGCACAGACAATAAGAGCAACAATGAACAAATGGGACCTCCTGAAACTGAGAAGCTTCTGTAAAGCAAAGGACACAGTCATTAAGACAAAAAGGTATCCTACTGAATGGGAGAAGATCTTCACTGACCCCACATCAGATAAAGGTCTGATCTCCAAAATATACAAAGAACTCAAGAAACTAGACATTAAAATTCTAAATAGCCCAATTAAAAAAATGGGGTAATGATCTGAACAGAGAATTCTCAACAGAAGAAGTTCGAATGGCCAAAAGATACTTAAGGTCATGTTCAACTTCCTTAGTCATCAGGGAAATGAAAACCAAAACAACATTGAGATACCATCTTACACCTGTCAGAATGGCTAAAATCAAAAACACCAATGATTGCCTATGCTGGAGACGATGTGGAGTAAGGGGAACTCTCATCCATTGCTGGTGGGAATGCAAACTTGTGCAACCACTTTGGAAATCAGTGGGGCGGTTTCTCAGGAAATTGGGAATCAACCTACCTCAGGATCCAGCAATACCACTCTTTGGAATATACCAAAGAGATGCCCATTCATACTACAAAAGCATTTGTGCAACTATGTTCATAGCAGCATTATTTGTAATAGCCAGAACCTGGAAACAACCTACGTGCCCCTCAATGGAAGAATGGATCAAGAAAGTGTTAAATATATACGCATTAGAATACTACTCAGTGGTAAAAAAAAAAATGACATCTTGAAATTTACATGCAAATGGATGGAAATAGAAAACGCTATCCTGAGTGAGGTAACCCAAACCCAGAAAGATGATTATGGTATGTACTCACTGATCAGTAGTCCCTAGCCATAAAACAAAGGACACTAAGCTTATAGCTCACAAGCCCAGAGAAGCCAAATAGCAAGGTGAACCCAAAGAAGAACATTTCCTCTATTTCTTTGAGAGAATTTTTCATTTCATCTTTAAGGTACTCAAATACTCTCTTAATGTTATTTTTAGGTTATTTTCTTCTGCTTCATCTTCATTGGGGTGTTCAAGTCTTGTTGTTGTAGAACCACTAGTTTTTGGTGGTACCACATTTCTCTTTGTGGTTTTGAATATGTTCTTGCCTTGTCTACCCATCTTTTCTCTGATTGGTGTATTTGGGGAACTGTCTCTAGTCATCACTTTTCCAGGTTATAGTGAATCCAAGGCTCAGAGGTTTGGCCCTTGTCGTGGAGTTGGCACCATGATTCTGTCACCCTGTAGGTCACACATCACTCCAGGAAGTTGCTCTGCAACCCAGATGTCATTTAAGCCTGCTCTCAGGGAGGTCCCTTGCTTGGGCCTATCCTTGTGGAGGTCAATAGCTTGGGCTCGCTCTAGCAGAGGATGCTGGATCAGGCCTGCTCCAATGTAGTTGCTTGATTGGGCCTGGTTCTATGGAGGTCACTAGCTCAGGCCTGTTCCTGCAAATGTCCCTGTCTCTGATATTTAACATTTTAAGTGACAATTTGATACTTGGAAGGTTGACCACATTCTGGGTTAAGCCCTGGTTCAAAGAGAAGTTAGGAGGAGGTCAAAAAAGAAGAGAAAGTAAATTAAAAGAAGAAAAATAAACTTGGTTATGTAACAAAGATATGGGAAGAATTAAGAGATGGGGTTAATATGATATGGGGTTAATAAGAGATGGGGTTAATGAAATATGAAATGATATTGTATGAAAGTCTCTAGGAATGAATAAAATATAACTAAAAAAACATTTGGAATGAATGATGGTAATCTTGGGGGACAATTTGACCACATTTGAAGTGAACTAAAACCCATATTTCTGGACACACTTGTGGAGGTTTTTCTTTATTGAGTTATGTGATTTGGCATACCCACCATATATCTCTATATATGTGTGTGTGTGTGTGTGTGTGTGTGTGTGTGTGTGTGTGTATACACACACACACACACACACATATATTTAAGGAGATCATGCTACACCTAGGCCTTGCCTTCTGGTGAGGGTTTTTCTTTATTGAGTTATCTGATTATATATATGTCTAGGCTTTACCTTCTGGTGGCAGCCTACATAAAAAGACATGGAAGAAAAAGGTATTACTTTTTGCCTGCTAACCCTCTCTCCGGCTAACAAATTCATTATCCTGTTCCCAAGATATCCCTTCACTTTTGTTTAGTGCCTAGTTCTTTTGGATTCCAACATAGACCAAAAGGGGCCCAATCTTAATATTATTCTATTAGTTCTGTCGCTAGAGAGACCCTACTAATATAGTTCATTGTGGTAAATGATGTACAAAACCTTGGCTGAGAGGTTTTTGCAAAACTATATCTCATTCTCACAGCTTCTAGGGAAGGAACCATTTTTCTAACATTACGATCCAGCTGTGAGAAAACTTGATTTCTTCCTTTTCTCCTCTTTCATGATTCTCAGAAAGGAAAGTATTGAGAAGTTCCCTTACTCCATCAGCATGCTCTCATTTTATTTGTGCTTCACTGCTCAGCTATAATTGAGGGATTCCACCTGAAATTCGCTCTTCCCACATTACCTTCATTGACTATCCTTTGAGTTCTGAACTCAGGGGAATTTTAAAAAGGTTTTCTTGGCACATAGATATCTTACTTCTCAGAGAATAATGATTTTTGTTGTTTTCTTTTCTAAGTTAATAAATTACATTCAGTACTTTTTCTTTTAGGCTATTTTACATACTGCTTTACAGAAATATCCTGGGATATCTCAAGTGTGTATAGTTTCATTTGTGAGTTTTCTGGGCAAGTCATAATTATTTTTCTATAATTTTTTTGATAATTTGTGGATTTTGGTTTAATTTTGTCGACTAAAAAGGTACTTATTCTTGAAGACACATATTCACAATCCTGTAGTAAATTACATTATGTTCAAATAATGTTGAGGTTGAGAGTGGTGGTATTGAGCTGGCAATGAAGTAAGGAGAATCATGAAGAGGTATCATATGAGAAAAGAGGTTGTGTGTATATGTGTGTGTTTCTAGATGTTCATATATGTGTGTAAACCAATCAACCTTCCTTAATTGCTTTATTTTTTTTGAGATAGGTATAACCTCATTATGACCTGGACCTCAAACATTAGAGTAGGATGGTTGACCACTGAGTTTCAGCAAATCCTTTGTCTCTGCTTCTGAAACATGATTTAATATTGTACAGCAAAGGACCTACCTTTATACAAGGGTGTTAGACTTCAAACTTGGATCCTCATGCTTACATGGCAAGCCTTTATTGACTGTGTTATCTCCTTAGATCCCTGGTTTATAACAAAACTTTAAACTTCAATTTTATTTTTCTTTTATGTACTTTCCTTCAAAGATTCTATTCTGTTGTTCACTCTTCTATATACATTAAATAGCTCAATGTCTTACACATTCTTTCTTGTTTATGCATTGGGTATGTTAAAAGAAGGAAATAACAATTCAATAATGCAGCTGAGCCTATTTGATAAATTAAGAAGTATGGCCAAGCTCAAAACCAGAAAACATTGAAAATTATGCTACTGGTAGATACTAACAAAATAGCAGAGAAGTATAATACAGAAATTGCATATTTGTGAGAGTGTCATACTTGCTGTTTTTGACATGGTATGATCAATTGACTATGATGGTTTAAGCTTGGTTACTTGTGATTGGCTGAGAACAGCCTACATTTTCAAAAAAAAAACATGGTCCTAAATTAGGTTTCAGTTTGTTTATTTGTTTTAAGATCATTTTAAGAGGTAGGACTTTAGGATATATAGGTAGATTAGTCAATAGATGCTTATTGATTGAGTATGTGGACTCACACAAGAAGAATTTGATAGTTGAGAACAGTTAAAGGATAAGAAAATTATAATGATTAAATTTATTTTTGAAAATTATATATTTCTTATTCTCAGGTAATGAGTAAAATAATAGTATTGACAATGGAAGCAATAAGTCAGTTTCAATAAATAATTCAGGGGAAGAATTTGCATAAGTAATTTACTATCTGGTAACTTTTCATCCTGTTAGGCATGGAAACATTCAGTTTAATATGACTAAATTAAGATAGAATCAATTCTCATGTATGGCTTTACTGCTAGCATTACTAATTCTCCAGCACCGTCTTGAATAATGGCGAAACTATTGACATGAATTATAAATATTATTGATGTTAAATTAATGTTACAAAAGGAACATTACTGGTAGTAAATTAGATCGTTCTTATAAGAAGACATTGAATTGACTAACCTATAACATGTTTGCTTGGAAAGTGTCCTGATATATGGAAAACAAACAAGGAACATTTTAACATGAGAATTAATATTCATAGAAAAATAATTTAACTTAAAGAAATAAAAAGAAAATTACTTGAGAGGAATGGTAATGAGCAAAACTTAACACAGAACTAATTCATAAACTCATATATCATAATTTTTAATTGATTATCAGAATAGCACTCATTTTCTTCTATAAGGAACTACGTAATAAATATTTTAAAGTTTGTGAACCATGTACTTGGAGGCGAACATATGGTATGAGAAAAATGAAATCATGTTTCCTACCAATGTCATCAGCAATATCAATAATTTTTTCCTATCATGAACATTACAAGGGCAGAACAAGCAAACCTGTCCAGTGAAGGTAGAAAAGTCGTGAGGACTCAGCACCAAACAAAGAACTACACACAACAAAGAAACTTTAAGAGTGGGAGAAATAGTCTTCCCCAAGGAAGAACAGACCTAAATATACACTGAATATTTAAGACTGCTTGAAAACTTGAAGATAAGTTACACAATAAGTATAAAAGTACATACAATAAGTATATAGTATACATAATAACATATATAAACAAATATAATATATAAAAAACATAATTAGCATAAAATAACCCTGTATTTGATGTTTCTGTCTCTAATAGATAATATGTGCTTTATTTAGTTGGCTCAGAGTCTCTTGTTCTTCAGGTATCTTCTATGCCTCTGGCTCTTACAATCTTTCTGTCTCCCCTTCTTTAAGATTCTCTCATGCTAGAAGGGAGAGAATTGATTGAGACCTTCAATTTATATTCTCTCTGCATATAATGTTACCATTAATTAAAAAATCCGTCTTTCAGAATATTTATCCAGTAAATATGTCTTAATTTATCAAATGTTTTTCACTGAAGTTATATGTAGTTCTAAACATTATTTTTATTTTTCTGAAATGCACCTTACATTTCATCTTAAATTTTTAAGGGATGGACATTAAATGTTACAAAGTATCTTTTCCTATATTCACAAAATACTTTAAAAATTTAAGTTCTAAAATAAACACCCTAGCAATTTATTTTGGTTTATGTAGCTTAAAAAGTAAAGCTATACACAAATTCATTGATATTTGTCTCTCAAATAGAACATGAATATGACAGGTTTTGTAACCACTTCAATCAATAAATAGAACTAAAGTGCCACTTTGATATTTGCTACCCTACATGTGGATGCCCATATTACTCAAGTTCTGATATCCAGACTGCCTTTTAGATTTCCTAACAGGCTTTGTTGAGATCCCTAATTCATTTTGTAGAAGAATCATGTGAAAGTGTTCTGCTGCCAGAAAGTTATTTATATTATTTTTATGATTGTTTATAATATGGAATCGTGTGGATTTTCATATTTTTTACCTAATAATTCCTTTTCTAACTGAAAATAAATTGTTTCCTTACATAATAGATGCTGATTTTGTTTCCCCTCTCACTGTTCTTCCCAGTTCCTCTCCAATTCCCCTCCTAACATTTGTCTCTCTTGAGAAAACAAACAGGTTTCTAATGGATAAGGATACAATAAAACTATCATATAAATAAAATATAAACTATCGAATCAAAGTTGAACAGACCAAACCAACATAAGGAAAAGAGCCCAAGAGAAGGCACATGAATCAGAGGGCTGAATACAGCTACAGCCCTATGCAGGCCCAGTGCATGTTGCTTCAGACCCTGTGAGTTTATAGAGCTTTACTCATGTTTCTTGGTAGCCTTCTTCCCTCTTCTATTTTCACCCTTCTTTTCTTCTCTACCACAGGATTGTCTGAGCTCTGAGGATGGGGATGTGATGGAGACATCTCATTAAGGGCTTTGTATGTCACAATTTTTCAAACAATGCAAATCAATGAAAAAGTTAAATGCTTTCCAGTGTTTGACAGTAGTATCTACATGAACATATGTGTCAGGGAAAAAAACAAAGAATTTTTAAACTTGTATGTTGATATTTGATCGTGAAATATTTCCATGTATATTTATTTTAGCACTTTTACCAACCTCACACAGGTACTGATTTAAGAAACTTGGGAAATGTTGGGTATAGAGGCTTATCAAATTAAGGTAAGATAACTACATTGAGTAACTAAAGGTTATAGCCCACTATTATTCCCATGCAAATGCTGTTTTCTATTTACCACTAAGATTTTATAGGATGTAAGAACTAATCAATACATACCAGTGCCCCACTAAGTACCACATCACGAATCCAATTTCCATATCACGAATAACTACATACTTTAAACTATAAGGCAAAATAAATAATTTTGTCCGTAGGTTATTTCTGTTTACTGTTTTATTACAGTGATGAGTAAAAGCAGATCAAAACATCATGTAACAGAAAGTAAGAGTTTGAGTTAAATGGGATTTTTAAATTTAATCTTGTGTGAATCAAGGCATAACAATTAGGTATGTTCTTATAGCAAGCAAAAACATCACATATAAAAGTATCTCAAATAAGGCCTAGATTCAATTTTTCAAATAATGATATTTTTACTATTTCAGTTAGATATGTCATTGTTAATTACTTTTGTGTTTATTCATTTCTAAAATGTGGGTTTTTAAAATAATTACTTTCTATTATATTACAAATTTATTGTATATACCACAAACATACAAAAGTACCATCAATTATTTTATCATTTTGGCTTTTCACAGATTTTCTGTTCACAACACACACAAAAAGCAAAACAACAGAGATCTTTTTTGTTTTGCTTTGTTTTTCAAGACAGGGTTTCTCTGTAGCTTTAGAGCCTGTTCTGGAGCTAGCTCTTGTAGACCAGGCTGGCCTCAAACACACAGAGATCCATGTAACATGAGGGCCTGCTTTGTTGGGGTTTCTGTCCTGCCCAGTCCCCACGGCCAGTACCCACAAAGAAATTACACAGAGATCTATATTAATTATAAACTGATTGGCCCATTAGCTCAAGCTTCTTATTAGCTCTTGTAGCTTATATTAACCCATTATTCTTATCTATGTTAGCCACATGGCTCAGTACCTTTTTCAGTGGGGCAGGTCACATCCTGCTTCTTCAGTAGTCTGGGCAGGACTCCCAAGGAATGGGCTTCCTCCTTCCCAGAACTCCTGTTCTCATTGACCCACATCTACTTCCTGTCTTGGTGTCCCACCCATACTTCTTGCCTGGCCAATCAGCATTTATTTAAAACATGATTGACAGAATACAGACAATTCTCCCACACTACTTCCCCCTCTTTAAAAAAAAAAAAACAAAGGAAAATATCCATAGTCCATTTTTGGGGAATGTGGGCGTAGTATCCCAGGATACTTCTCGCTGGTTGGGGGCAATGATAATCTTATGGGAACCCAAAGGAAATTTAGAGTTATGATCAAGTACAGACTGGAGTATCCTGTGAGGCTTGATCATCTCAGGTATCATCTTGAATCTGTTCTGGATGTAAAACTCAGACATCCAGGCCATCTGTTCCCGCCAGAGATTTCTCAGGTGGTTTTCCTTGATCAAACCTGATTTTTCATAACACAAATGAATCTACAGTCTCTCATTTCCTGATGAAACAAAAGCAAAATCTCTTCTCCAAAGTAACATACCTTTTGACTTCAATTTTGAAGTCAAGGTATTTTCAAAATACCTATCTTGGGTTAGTTCAGCAGCATTTATCAGCAAATTTCTTTTAGCAGCTGTTGCTCCTTCCTCAGCATTCAAATAATTCAAAGAGAGAATAATAACATACAGTATCCAGATTTTCTGTGTCTTTTCCATCTTTATGTGGGTTTACTTTAACCTCTATTTCTTTTATTTTTACTTTTAGCTTTTGAGACAGATTCTCTGTGTATCTTTGTCCTGGAACGCCCTCTGTAGACCAGGCTGTCCTTGAACTCACAGAGATCCACTTGCCTCTGCCTCCCAAGTGCTGGGATTAAAGGTGTCCACCACCACACCTTGAATTCACAGAGGTCTGTCTGCCTCTGCCTCCCAGGCATTGGGATTAAAGCCATGTGCTACCATGCTTTGAACTCACAGAAGTCTGCCTGCCTCTGACTACCAAGTTTTGGGATTAAAGGTGTGTATCACCACACTCAACTACTCTCTTTCTTTTTTTTTTATTTTAACGACTTTATCCTTTAGCCTGCATATATTTTTAACATACTGTAAACCATTTAGAGGTTTTTTTCATCTTTGAATATCTCTTTACTATATATCTTTCTTTTTCTGACCACATGAGTCTTTAATTTAACAAGCAATATGGGTAGGATTAAAGCCGTGGCTTTGACGGCTAGATCCAGCCCATTCCTTAGATTTTTGCAATTCCAGCCTCATGGTGGAGGTACTGGCTGTAGCTATGTTTATTGCCACAACTCTATGGCATTTCAAGGTTCTGCAAGCAAGCAAGCTGCAGCAGTATGCTTACAAACCACACTCAAATGATCTGTAGTCGGACCACCTGCCTGAAAGAGTCAGAGTTTGCCCTGACATGATGGCCAAAATTTTAAAACAGTGCAGCTTTTTCCCTGCTACGGCTGAAAACCGAAAAGCATGCGGTCAGCTTTTCGTCAACACTATTTAAGTGTTCATGGCAGAACCTCTTAAAAGAGCTGCAAGGTTTTACAGCTAAAGCTGAGTCAGGAAGCCTCTCTTAAATGAGAGTACTTGCTTGCCTCTAGCAAGCACAGCAGACCCGAGAAATTGCTGCTACCAAGAAAACATGCTTTACTCTATTCTTTCCCAAGCTTTCTCAGGCTTTCTGTGGATGCAGTCGTCCACGTGGGCACCATTCTGTAGTAAGGAGGAGTGCAGGCCCCTTGTTCCGTCCTGCCTGGCTCCAGTCCACCCCCAAAATAATTACACAAAAACTATTCATTTAATTACTGCCTGGCCCATTAGTTCTAGCCCCTTATTGGCTAAATCTCACATCTTAACTCAACCCATTTATAATAATCTGTATGTCTCCTCAAGGTTGTGGCTTACTGGGAAAGATTCAGCATGTCTGACTTGGCAACTTCATGGCAGCGGCTCTCTGTGTCTTCTTCTTCCCAGCATTCTGTTCTCTTTTCCCTGCCTATCTAAGTCCTGCCCTATCAAAAGGCCAAGACAGTTTCTTTATTTAACCAATGAAAGCAACACAAATGCAGAAGGACCGCCTACACCAGATCCACCTGCCTCTGCCTCTCGAGTGCTGGGATTAAATGCGTGTGCCACCACCGCCCAACAACAACAGAGATCTTTAAAGAGCCGATTGGTGTAGAGAAACCTATGACAAGTGAGAAATGAAAAAAAAAGAGAAAAGTTTAAATAAGATATTGACTTTCTGCTAAATCAAAATTATTTAGCAACAGGTTCTGTATTTCAAAAAGATCTAGAATAAAGTATCAGAGTTTACATTGAGATTACAATTTTGAATAAAATTATGTTTATTCATCTGAAATTTTGTAATAAGATGTAGCAATACAAATTTGGTAACATCAATGCATTTTAAATTTTAAGAATGGTTGCTTCACTTTCAACTTTTGCTATTTCTGTACTTAAAATTTGAGAGAAGGATATTTGCATAAAGATTGTGTAGAAGGACATAATGGAAGGAAATAAATATAAATAAATGACTCAAGATGCTATTTAAATGTTTTGTCATTATGAAATTTAAGTTTTCTGATAAAAATGTATTCAGTTGGATGATACTACCCACATTTAAAATGGTTTATTAGTTTGAACAGTATTAATAAATCTTTTCAAAGATCTTTAAGTAGTCTTAGTCCTATTCAGGAATAACAACTTTGCACTTTGTTCTCTGTGGGTAGGTTCTGCCATTTGAAACAATTATCATGAATTTAGTTCATTGAGAAATTGCATAGTATTTACTCTTTATACAAAAGAATCTGTCCTTGTAATTTTGAGAGACATCTATCCTATCATTATTCTTACATAGTGGCAACAATGATGGTTATAACCTTTGTTCCCTCTTGACAGCTATAATTTTGTACCATGATGTTTTACCCTCCCAATTGTTTAATATCTGCTTTCAATAGAAATAGGCAACCGAGTATACATGGCAGACTATACAGTAGCTGCAAGATCATTCAAGTTCTTGCTTATGCATTTTATCTGTGTGGATTCAATGACAATAATAATCGACTATCTCTCAACTCAATACTGACAACATAAATTCAGAATTCACATATAGATGCTACTGGTTTCCAAAGTATACTATGTTAAAAATTCTGCTTTGCCATAAACCTCACATCCACCTAGGTATAAAAAGTTCAAAAGCAAAAAGAGCCTTTATATAATAAATGAAGATATAGTATACAAATATATACAAGAATATGGACTATGTAGGATATTAAACTAACTTCCTTGAGTTTATAATAATGACATGAGTAGAGTCTTTGTTACCACCACATTCTGTCATATTGTTGCACCCACATTCTATTCATGCATTCTTAGAAGGATAAAATGGTTATTAGATAGCCATTTTATTGGCCATTATACAACTATCCAGGATTTATGACTAGGTAATTAATTTACACTTTGTATAAACATATTTTTTAGAAAATCAAGTAATAATATCAACATTTTAGTGATACAATTATAATCTAAATCTGCTCTCTGATGATATCAAACAGATGTAATACATGGGCACATTCACTGTGCTGTTATAATTATTCGGCAAGAATTATAAGTAACAACCATTTTATTCCTTATATAACAGAAAGTTTAAATGTTAACATAAGTGAAAATTTTAATTTTAAAATTTTCTTGGTTTTTCTAGTATGTGTTTTCTCATTGCCATTGCATAGTCTGAAGTACATAGATTTTTGTTTTATTATCGTCACATATATGATGATCTTTTTAGTGGTACAATGGTTCATCCATGTGATCCCAACACATGAGTAGTAGAGAAAAAAGAAACACATGCTCCAGCTCAGTTTCAGCTGTGAAGGTAGTACAGAGAAATAAACAAAATTCTTATATGAGATGTGTCTCCTAAAAAAGAAAAAGGCAAAAATAATCAGATGATCTGTTAGCATTGTCAGCATTCTCATTAGTAGTTCATGATAATTTGTAGGTTCTATGATAATTAAAGAAGACTAAGTTCCTATAAGATGAAGAACTATTCTATATATTCTACTCTCATTTTTATAATATTTGTGAAATTTATTACTTGATTAATAGTAATAATCTCTCAATGATTTGTATACAATCATCATCAACATAAAACACTGGTTCACTCTTCTTCTATGATGTTACATTTCATGAGATAGGAACATCCATAAGACACTGCTACTTTGTGAATAATTAGTGTTCTTTGAAGGATGCTTTAAACAATGTTTTTATTTGAACCTTTATTATTCTATTCATAATAACTAATTTAATTTATACTTGAACAGTGTATATGTGTGCTAGAAAACAGAAACACTAAATCCATAAATTGATATTTTACTAGTTATAACAATATAGCCCTAATTTTAACATTTCTGTTAGCTCTGTAATCTTATGTAACTTTCAGTGACATGAAGATAATTGTGGCAGCACATCATGGTAAAATGGAGAGAGTTCAATGTAGAATAAACACACATACACACACACACAGAGAGAGGGGGGGTATTTAAATGGTGTTATCTACAAGGGAGGAACTAAGACTCTCACAAACAGTATATGCCATCAAGTAAAAAGTTATGGGTTATCCCTTTCAGAGTTTTTGATCATTGGGGATCTCCTAGACATTGCCACAAACAGTATAAGCCATTCTCAATTCACTTGCTTACCCCATAGAACTTTATTTTAGTTCTATATGATTTAATAAAATTGGATTTATGTTGAGTCTTCGATCCACTTGAACTTGAGTCTTGTGCATGGCAGCCATCCTGATGGAGGTAATCCAGACTCAGAAAGACAAACATGGTATGTACTCACTTATAAGTGGGTATTAGATGTAAAGCAAAGGATACCCAAGCTATAATCCACAGTTCCAAAGAAGCAAGGTAACAAGGAAGACCCTAAGAGGAAAATATGGATCACCCTGGGCAGTGGAATTAGATGAGATCTCCTGGGTAAATTGGGGGTGAAAGGATCAGTAAAGGGGAGGGGATGGTGCTTGAGAAAATGAGAGATAGGATGGTCAAGGAGGGATAAGGATAGAGTGGGCGGGCAATGAAAGAGAGACTTTGATAGAGAGCCACTATGGGGTTAGGGAGAAATCTGGTGCTAGGGAAAGTCCCAGAATCCACAATGAGACTCCTAGCAATAGTGGAGAGAGTGCCTTAACTGACAATCCCTGTAATCATATTGGTGAATATCATCACAGAGTCTTTATCTAGTAACTGATGGAACCAGATGCAGAGTTCTACAACCAAGCACCAGGCCGAGCTCTGTGAATCCAACTGGAGAAAGGGAGGAGGAAATATATGATCAAGGGAGGTTAAGATCATGATGAAAAATCTGCAGAGACAGCTGAACCCAGCTTGTAAAAACTCGTGAACACTAGACCGTCAGCTGTGGGGTCTCCATGAGACCAAACTAGACCCTCCATATGTGGGAGACAGTGGTGAAACTTAAACTATCTTTAAGGCACCAGGCAGTAGGACCAGGATCTATCTCTGGTACATGAGCTAGGATTAGAGCCAATCCTTATGGTGGGATACCATTCTCGGGCCTAACACAGGGAGAAAGGGCTTGGTCCTCCCCCAACTTAATGTGCCAGATTTTGTAGACTCCCCGTGGAAGCCCTTATAGATTGGGAGGAGTGGATCGGGGTCAGCTTGAGAGGAGGAAAGAGGGGACAGGATGAGGGGTGGGAGAGAAAACTGCTGTTGGAATGTAAAATAAAGAAAAAATATAATAAATATCAGACTACATGTTATAGACACTGCATATTTGAGCCATAGGTTGTGGAAAAATAGAGCTGAAAATGACTGAATTTTAATTTTTATTGACTAGCTTTTATCACCCTAGAAGGTTCAAGGCACACTGCTAGTAAGTAATGGTTTGATTCAGCTATGAACCCTGTGAGGTACAGTGATAATGGATTTGGTAAAATACATGCATAGTCAGTGGTATAACAATGACTTGAAGTTTATACAAGTAATCATCTACCCTCTGATTGTTTTTAAAATCTACCCCTAAATTTAATATCCTTGTTCAATTAAATTGTCAAAAACAGCCAGAAAACAAACAGATAAACAAACATTGTGGCTAGCAAGGATATAGGGAATTGAGAAGAATATGATATTATTTTTTTCTTCAATGGGCATACTAGTAAATTGCACTCTAATTTCTTAACTTCATACACATACAGCAAATTTCTCAACCCTCAGAAGAGAAGCTACATTATCCACTTGATGATGGTTAACAAGGAAATGAACAACTGGCCAAGGTGCAGAGAAGAGACTGTGAGTGCCGAGTTAGTAATGGTTCAACTCTACCATGGGCCATCTCTCCAAAGTTCAGAGTCCATTGCAGAAGAGGTAAATGAAAATTATAGGCATCAGAGATAGTGAATTTCTGTAGTAAATTGGTATTGCTCAACTTTCCACCCTTAATCTCACAAGAGTGACTGTACTCACAACTTTGACTACATATATAAGACCAGCATAAGATCAAACCAGTCAAAGTATCAGCCTGGACCACAGAGGACATGATGATGACCAACCCTTAGTGAGGTAATATTGACAATTGATGGTCACTGATTGATGGGGAATTGGTTTCCGTCAGGCTTAGAGGCTTCACTAATATTGCCTTAAACCAAACTCATAGAGGTAGCACTAGGTATATTCAGTGACTTTATAGATCGATGACATGAGTTTAGAATAGAAATGGTTTGAGGATAGGGAATAATTGAGAAAATAAAGTGTGTTTTGTATCAAAATATATTTCAAATGTACATTTTCCATTAAAGGCTCACTAGTATCATTGTGTTCATAATAATAATACATACATATATACATAAAACCACTATTTTGTATTTATGAATATGAAATAAATTTAATCCTTTTAGTATATCCTTTTTGGATAAAAAAAATGTTAGTTTATAAACCTTTTATTTGAAATTAGCAAAAAGCAATGTATGAGTACAATGTTTAATATAAACTGTGGCATTTACACTTAGTTTATGAACTTATCAACTATCATTCATTTTTTAAAAAATTCTCACTATAATCATCTCAATTTTTACACTACACTAGCTCAGAAAGTTATAAAACAGACACCATTTTACCAAGCAAAATTAAATTATGATACAACATGATAGCTGTGATCTTCTTTCTAATTTATCAAGACCGTGAAACAGGGTTCCAACAATAATGCTTTCAGTACATATAAGGAGCATTTATGTTGCACATCATGTTTTGTAAATGAATGTGATTTTAAAGTGTTTCTAGAATGGAACAATCATCAATTGAAAATTTGAAACTTTGTGTTGCATCAGTCATTCTATTTTCTCTTTAGTGAGACATCATTGTTAGAGAGCCAATGTATTCCTGAACAGTGGGCATCTATCGTGGAATGACTAATTGCTCATCTCACCCATAAAGCATCCTTATGTTGTCTACAAGGCAATGACTAAAAGTGGTATTGTAAGCCTTGAGGGCTATGCTATAGACATCAATCTGCTTGTGATATGTTTCTGCTTGTGATAAATATTGACTGCATCAAAGATTAGTCTTTCTACTTCTAACTTTTAGGACCTTCATCCCTTTGATCATTATGTCATTTCTTGATTTAAGAAGGGTATTAATGTAACATTATTACTTTTCTCAAATCACACAGATCCTTTCTTTTTATATACACGTGCCAAGTAATTCTGCAAATGAACATAGCATCACTGTGTATAATCACCCACTTCATCCTTAAGTCTCAACTCACCTCAGTCAATTGAGTCCTTCAGTTACCATGAAGATATCATAAAGTACTAAGAGTGTCTACTACTGTATGTCTATGCAGAATGTAGGTGGCAAAATATATTAATGGATATATAGTTCATTTTCCCAAATATATAATCCCATACTTAATAGCTTATATGTTGCTAATTTTAAGGAGTTGCTTGTTAGTAGTTGGAAATAATTATTATGTTTAAGAAATGGTGAGAGAATTTTTAGAAAGTAAAAAAAAAAAAAGAGCCAAAATATTAGATGGGAGAATACCAAGTCAGGAAAAGATTTATTTCCGTTAACCAAAACAAAACAAACCATATCAATGAGTTTGCTAAGGAAGTGAAAGATTAACTAAAAATAACTAACAATCCATAATAAAATTACAAATATGTTGCTCTACAAAGTGAACTGGCTCTTTTCTAACTATAAAAAAAGAATGTGGGATATGAGATCATTATTTGCCATCAGTGGGTCTACACAGTGTGGGGGATGTTCTGACAATCTGGAAACCAGTCTTTGTGCTCCAACTTTGGCTCTTCACAAACCTCACCAGTCCCTAAAGATCTGATTTTGTTACAGAGTTATAGTCATGTAATGCTATAACCTAATCTTCACAAACTACAAAATCTCTGTGATAACAATATTTTGTATCATTGAATTAGTAAAATATTAATTAAATATTAATTTTATTTTAAAATTTGATTATAACTTATTAAATATGAAACATGAATCATTTCCAGATATATGCACTTATGTGAAAAAAATGAAAGCATATTCAACAAGTGGTGCTGGCATAACTGGATATCAACATGTAGACAAATGAAAGTAGACCCCTATCTATCACCATGTACAAAACTCAAGTCCAAATGGATCAAAGACCTCAACATAAAGCCAGCCACACTGAACCTTATAGAAGAGAAAGTGGGAAGTACACTTGAACGCATTGGCACAGGGAACCACTTCC
>PVIU01024898.1:0-24684 GCA_004026605.1 Ondatra zibethicus
TTACTCACCTGGTCTTGATTTAATTTTGGTATATGGTATCTATCTAAAAAATTGTCCATTTCATTTACATTTTCCAATTTTGTGGAGTAGAATTTTTGTAGCAAGACCTAATGATTCTCTGAATTTTTGCAGTGTTATCCCCCTTTTCATTTCTGATTTTGTTAATTAGGATGTTCTCTCTCTGCCTTTTGATTAGTTTAGATAAGGGTTTGTCAGTCTTGTTGATTTTCTCAAAGAACCAGCTCTTTGTTTCATTGATTCTTTGTATTGTTTTCTGTCTTTCTATTTGGTTGATTTCAGCCCTCAATTTGATTATTTTCTGTCTTCTACTCTTCCTGGGTGAGTCTGCTTCTTTTTTTTCTAGAGCTTTCAGGTGTGCTGTTAAGTTGCTAATGTGAGTTTTCTCCGTTTTCTTTATATGGGCACTTAGTGCTATGAACTTTCTTCTTAGCACCGCTTTCATAGTGTCCCATAGGTTTGGCTATGTTGTGCCTTCATTTTTGTTGAATTCAAGGAAGAGGTGGTTCAGTAGTTGACTGTTCAGTTTCTATGAGTATGTAGGCTTTCTGGGAGTAGTATTGTTGTTAAATTCTAACTTTACTCCATGGTGATCTGATAAGACACAGGGGTTACTCCAGTTTTTTGTATCTGTGGAGGTGTGCTTTGTTACCAAGTATGTGATCAATTTTAGAAAAGTTTCCATGAGGTTCTGAGAAGAAGGTATATTCTTTTTGTGTGTGTGGAATGTTCTGTTAAGTCCATTTGATTCATTACATCTGTTAGTTTTCTTATTCTTCTGTTAAGTTTCTGTCTGGTTGACCTGTCCATTAGGGAGAGATGAGTATTGAAATCTACCATTAGTGTGTGGGGTTTGATGTGCTATTTAAGTTTTAGTAATGTTTCTTTTACATATATGGGTGCTCTTGTATTAGGGGCATAGATATTCAGGATTGAGATTTCATCTTGATGAATTGTTCCTGTCATGAGTATAAAGTGTCCTTCTCCATCTCTTCTGATTGATTTAAGTTTGAAATCAATTTCATTAGATATTAGGATACCCACACCCACTTGTTTCTTAGGTCCATTTGATTGGAAAACCTTTTCCCAACCCTTTACTTTGAGGTAATATCTGTCTTTGAGGTTGAGGTGTGTTTCTTATAAACTGAAGAAGGCTGGATCCTGTTTTCATATCCATTCTCTTAGCCTGTATCTTTTTATAGGTGAATTGAGTCCAATGATATTAAATGATATTAATGGCCAGTGGTTGTTAACTCCAGTTATTTTTCGGTAGTAGTTTTCTGTGTTTTCCTTCTTTGGGTTATGCTGGTAGGGGGTTATCAGATGTCTGTGTTATTGTGACTGTAGTTAGCTTTCTTGGGTTGAGGTTTTCATTCTAGTACTTTATGTAGGGCTGGTTTTGTGGATATGATTATCTAAATCTGTTTTTGTCATGGAATATCTTGTTTTCTCCATCGATGGTGAATGAAAGCTTTGCTGGGTATAATAGTCTGGCCTTTCATCCATGGTCTTTTAGTGTCTTACATCTCTCCAGGGCCTTCTGGCTTTCATGGTTTTCATTGAGAAGTCAGGTGTAATTCTTGTAGGTACCTTTAAATGTTACTTGATCTTTTTCCTTTTCAGCTCTTAATATTCTTTCTTTGTTCTGTATGTTTTGTGTTTTGATTATTATATGGCTAGGGAATTTTTTTTGATCCAGTCTATTTGGTGTTCTGTAAGCTTCTTGTGCCTTCATAGGCATATCCTTCTTTAGGTTGGGAAAGTTTCCTTCTATAATTTTGTTGAATATATTTTCTGTGCCTTTGAGCTGGAATTCTTCTCCTTCTTCTGCCACTATTATTCTTAGATTTGGTCTTTTCATGGTGTTCCAGATTTCCTGAATGTTTTGTGTTAAGTATTTATTGGATTTAATGTTTTCTTTAACCAATGAGTCTATTTCCTCTATAGTATCTTCAGCACATGAGATTCTTTCGTCTATCTCTTGTATTCTGTTGGTTATACTTGTCTCTGTAGTTCCTGTTCACTTACCCAGATTTTACATATCCAGAATTCCCTCAGTTTGTGTTTTCTTTATTACCTCTATTTCAGTCTTCAAGTCTTGAACTGTTTCCTTCACCTGTTTGATTGTCTTTTTTTTCTTGGTTTTCTTGGGTTTCTTTGAGGGATTTATTAATTTCTTCCAACTTTTGTTTTCTTCTCTTCCATTTCTTTTAGAGAGTTTTTTACTTCCTCTTTAAAGGTCTCCATCATTTTCATAAATTTATGTTTAAAGTCATTTTCTTCTACTTCTTCTGGGTTAGGATGATCATGTCCTCCTTTTGTGTGTCCGCTGGGTTCTGCTGTTATGATGTTGCTTTTTAGGATGTTGGAGGAATTCTTGCATTGGCACCTACCCATCTCTTGATTCAAATGAGGCCAGCAGTATCTTGGCATCTTGGTCCATCTTGGTCCAATCCTTGCTGTGGCTTTCTCTTAGGTCCCCTCAGTATTGGAATACTCCCTGCGGGCTGGCTCCTAGGAGCAATCTGTATTCCGGGGTTTCACTGAGCTAGCAGGCTAATAGATGGGTATGGGGGTGGGGTAGGGTGGGATATAGCCCCGTCACAGGAATACTCCCTGTTGGCTGGCTAAAAAAGCCAAGGGAGTTGGGGAGGGGCTGCGGGGTTTTGTCCCACTGTGGAGCGTCCAGAGAGTGGAGCGTCCAGTTGCCCGGCCCTGTGGAGGTTGACTTACTTTCCAGCTCCCCTCAGTATTGGAACAATCTGTGTTCCAGGGTTCCACTGAGATTGCAGGCAAACAGGAGGACTAAATTTTTCTTTAATTATGTTTATATGTGTGAGAGAAGTTAGGAGAGAGAGAGAGAGAGAGAGAGAGGAGAGAGAGAGAGAAAGTGCTTGTGCATGTGTGTATATCCCATAAGTGGTCCTTACATATGAACCACTTAGAATTCAACAAACCTACCAGGGGCTCCCTCTTGGAGAAAACTGATTCTCCCTCTCTTGGCAGTCATTGATTGCTGGAGATTTTTTCAGGAGAGACATTGTACAATTTCCCCCATCTATGCTGGCATGTCTGATGATGGTATTATCATGCAGATATTGTTTGGGTAAATGTATTGTTGTGGTTTAATGGGTGCAGCTTCTCTGTCATATCTAGAATACACAATATAGTATCAGGATCTCTGGTTCTCTGCCTCTGACACTCTCCCTTCCCCTTCTTCCACAATGTTACCTGAGCATTAGGTATAGATATTGTGCTGTAGACATTAACAACTGGGACTAGGCACTCCACAGTCACTTTGCTATGCATTTTTATTATATGTAAATTTCTATAATAGTCTTGATCTACTGAAAAAGGGTGTCTCTTTGATGAAGAGTAAGAGCTACACTTAACTGTGGGTATAAGAATAAATATTAAAAACACGATTAGTACTTATATTGGTTTAGGAAAATAGTGGTAATAATAGTAATAGGTTTACTGTGTCTATAGGCTCTTTGGCCACAAGTAGTTGGCTAGGTTAACAATACTGGGCAGAAATTTCCTTTTATTGGGTGAGCATTAAGTCCCACTATACAGTTTTTAGTTACCTCCAAGGTAAATGTGACACTCTTGTCCCCTTAGAGATGTCCTGCCATGCTAGTCATGTTCTAGTTCACAGACTTTACAGCTAGGTAGGACTATTGATTGCCTTTTTCCATTGACAGCTTCCATAGCATCTTCTGATACTGTAAGAGTTAGCTCTCAGGAAAGAAGATCAGTTCCAGCTCAATTCCTCCAAGTCTTGTGCCTGAAGTATACAATATGTTAAGTAATAATGTCTTGCTTTAAAATTGTGGGAGGCAACCAAGGGCAAGGGTGATAGTTTATATAGTTTGGGGGAGTCTCTTTGACACCCATGATCAATAACTCAATGGGAATTTGATGTTAGAGGTCCTTCTATATGTGTTGCTTTTATTGGTTGGTGAAAAAAAAGGTGCTTTCAGTCAGTGGCTTAACAGAGTAAAGCCAGGTGGGAAATCTGAACAGATATGTAGAGAGAGAGAGTAGGCAGACTCAAGGAGACACCATGTAGCTGCCATAAGAGAAAGACACGAACAGCCAGTTGGAACATAGGGTACAAGGCTTGTGGTAAAATATAAAATAATAGAAATGGGTTAATTTAAGATATAAGGCCTATCTAGTAATACACTTAAGTTATTGACCAAGCCAATATTTAAGTGTTTTAAATAATACAGTTTCTGTGTGGTTGTTTTGGTTCTGAGAAGCTGGAAACAAACAAGCAGCCTCTGCCAAAAGGGATTTCCCTTGTCTTGGATAGAAATTTTTGTTAGATAGACTATGTCTGATGTGTGTTCATTGCTGTTTGGTTCACGATAGCTAGGAAATGGAAACAACCTAAATGTCCTTCAGTTGATGAATGGGTAATGAAAATGTTGTGCATATATACAATGGAATTCAGCTCTTCTACTAAGAAAAAGGAAATTTTGACATTTGCCAGAAAATAGATGGAAATGGAAAATAGTATACCAACTGAAGCAACACAGATTCAAAGACACAAATACTCAATGTTGTTATCTCATAATTGTGGATCCAAGCCCTAAAAGTTTAGACTTAAATACATAATGTAAAATAACTACAGACGCCAGAAAAATAGAAAAGGACCATTGATGGGAATGATGGAGCTCTAAAGGGGTGATTAGTAGAACATGGGTTCTATGATAGGGAAGTGAAAGGGGGCTTTAGCTCATGAATAAGAAGGGGGTTAATCTAAAGGAATAAGGAATAACAGATAAATAACACTAAGGATGTCTGAAAAAGCCATAGAGAAATAAGCTTACACAAAGTACATATATAATGTATATATGCATGTGTATATGTATATATTGGTTTTTAAGCTTTTATATTGCTGTAAGAAGTCCTACAGTCAGTAGTTACCCGCCCACTGGGGTGTGGCCTCTTATACTATTTATGCCAATGTAGAGCATGCATCCGGCCTCTTTTCTGGTTGTGGTATTTGGTTTCTGATCTCCATTCCAGCAGAGGATTCTGATTTGTGAGTCTACTCCTAAATAATTAACCATCTACTTCTTAATTCTGATCTAGTTTGGGATTTCTTTTAAGTGTCCATCCTCATTTGGCGTCCATGTGGATTTGGACTCCGTGCCTACTGGGTGGGTCCTCAGCCCAGACAGTCCCCCAACCCTGCCTGCTTGGCTTGCTTTTACCTAAGCAGTTTTTGTTGAACCTCGGCCACAGTGGAGCTTACTGTGGGTGATAACTGGGAAATTTCCCAAGCGCTTGAACAATTGCCGTGTTCCCTGGCAAGGTTCCCTGGTGTGGTTCCTTGCTGTGTGGCGACTTGTGCAGCTTCCATTTTCTGCTTCCTGCCCATGAGTTCTGGGTTTCTTGCTCCATGTATGGAATTGATTTAATTGCTTTTAATTTGTCAAACAAAGCATATTTCTCAGTATTTAACCAGGACCATGGCAGGAAACTAAAGCTGCTGAGAAACTAAAGGGGCTCAAGACCGTTCCTGTCACCACCACGACTCTGCAACCATGACATCTGCTGGACAGTAAAGATTATTACACCTAAAACAGTTTACTGGATCACATAACAGGTAATTAATAAACCAATATGGCAGATTACATTAATATTGAAATTTTTAGTAACTTTTTTTACTAATACTATGGATTTTATTATGCAAGGCTTATATGGTTATGGTGATAGTTCAATTTATTGGATATTGGGAAACAGTTTTTTCTTCATATTCTCTCATTAAGAAAGAATGTGGCACTTTTAGGAATGATACAGTTTTTACAGATTAATAATGAACAGCTAGTTGATAGGATTAATACCATTGAAAATCAAAAGTTACCTGAAAAAATTAATTCTTTTCAAAAGGAAAACATTAATTTGACAGACAACAATTAAATCCATATCTAAGGGTACTAAGAACTTATCTGAAAGAATTCGTACTCTTGAATTTGACAATCAAAATTTGTTAGAAAGTTATGATAAGTTAGCAGAGAAAGTATATCTCCAGGATGGCAATCTACACACTATTCATGTAATGTCCAAGGATGAGATGTTATCTTTAAAGGAGAAACTTCAGACCATGGAATCACATGTGCAGAATGAGGACCAGAAGCTAGATGCCTCAATGAAATCACTAGAAATATTCAGGCCAGGAGATTCGGGCTTTACAAAAGACAATAGTAAAAAGATTTGAAATAATTGAAGAAATTATTGGAGCTGATGAACAGGGAAAGAAGGCACAAGGACAGAATTCAACATCTCCCAGTATATGGCAGAAATGACTTACTCAGGGTTTTAGCTTCCTACCCTGTAATCTCCTCTGACAAAGCATCAAGTTCTAAAAGTCCAAAAGGATCCAAACAAGGTAGATGGAACCTATAGGAATGAATGATCTAAAAGAAAATAAGCAAGCTTTTGTAACAGTCATCAAAAGTCTCCCAACCAAAAAAAGCCCAGGGCCAGATGGTTTCAGCTCAGGATTCTACAAGACTTTCAAAGAACTAATACCAATACTCCTCAAATTATTTCACACAATAGAAACAGAAGGAACATTGCCACACTCTTTTTATGAGGCTACAATTGCCCTAATACCCAAACCACAGAAAGACATTACTAAGAAGGAGAATTATAGACCAATCTCACTCTTGAACATTGATGCTAAATAAAATACGGCCAAATTGAATCCAACAACACATCAGAACCATCATCCACCATGATCAAGTTGGCTTCATCCCAGAGATTCAGGAATGGTTCAACATATGAAAATCTGTTAACGTAATCTACCATATAAACAAACTGGAAAATAAAAAACCAAATGATCATCTCATTAGATGCTGAAAAAGCTTTCAACAAAATGCAACATCCCTTCATGATAAAGGTCTTGGAGAAAGCAGGGATACATGGAACATACCTAAACATAATAAAGGCAATATAGAGCAAGCTAACAGCCAACATCAAACTAAATGGAGAGAAACTCCCAGCGATTCCACTGAAATCAGGAACAAGACAAGGTAGCCCACTCTCTCCATATCTATTCAATATAGTTCTTGAGGTCCGAGCTAGAGCAATAAAACAACAAAAGAAGATCAAGGGGATACAAATTTGAAGAGAAGTGAAACTCTCACTGTTTGCTGATGATATGATAATTTACATAAGTGATCCCAAAATTCTACCAAGGAACTTCTACAACTCATAAACACTTTCAGTAATGTAGCATGATACAAGATTAACTCAAAAAAATCAGTAGCCCTCCTGTACACAGGTGATAAAAAGGGCTGTGGAAGAAATCAGAGAAACAACACCCTCACAATAGCCACAAATAGCATAAAATATCTCAGAGTAACTCTAACCAAACAAGTAGAAGACTTGTATGACAAGAATTTTAAATCTTTGAAGAAAGAAATTGAAGAAGACACCAGAAAGTGGAAAGATCTCCCATGCTCTTGGGTAGGCAAAATCAACATAGTAAAAATGGCAATCTTACCAAAAGCAATCTACAGATTCAATGCAAGGCCCATTAAAATAATTATTTAAACTTAAAGCTTTTTAAGGCCCTAGCCCAATAGAACTGGGGCCCAGCATGAAGCTGCCAAACTCTTGCCTGGCTCATTAATTTGCAATTCTTTTAAGAGGGTGAGAAATTCTAGTAATGGATTGTGTTGCCATCCTTAGTTCAGAATTATTTTTTTCTATGTTAATCACCTGCTGTAGGAAACCCTACTGCCAGTAGCCTTTAAGTTACCCGCCCACTTGGGTGTGGCCTCTTATACTATATATGCCAATGTAAAGCACGCATCCAACCTCTTTTCCCACTGCAGGATTTGATTGCTGTTCCCGTTCCAGCAGAGGATTGTGATCTGTGAGTCTATCCCTAAATAAATAACCCTCTATCATACTCAATTCTGAGCTATTCTAACACCTATGTTTATAGAAAGCATACCTTTATGTGTATGCATGTAGTGTATTTTATCCAATGCCACCTTTTTTGGTGTCACCCCTTTCAAACATGTATATCATTACTGAGTTTGAAAATGATTCCATTTTGGTGCTGTCACAACACCACAGATTCCATGCTTTCCCATTCTCTCTCACATTACTCCTTATAAGGTATTTCCTCTGCTGAACTGGAAATTCATAAAAGAACAATGGAGTGAAAAATGGCCATTTCTTTGATTAACAAAATGTCTCCAAGTTTACCTGGTAACTATAGCTCCTGGTAAAACTAAACTAAACATCTTTGAGTTGAAATAGTTAAAATGTATCAAAATCTGTAAGAATGGGAATCGCTCTCATAACTTAAGGAATATGTGCAAATGTAGAGATTGATTACAAAAGCAAGTATGGTGACTGATGAAGGAGGCTTAAAAGAAAGCCTGTTGACTGCTCTCTAATTCCATTCTGTCTGCAGTCTTTCATATGAAAGGAATGAATAGTATCTGTGCCATAGAGTGCACTGGTCATTTAAAGAAGCTACTGTAGGGGCTGGCAAACAGCAAGAATCACTCACTAAGTGTGCATTTCTTCTGCCCTCTCCAGGAGGTGTGTGTCTGGAATGTGGATCCCTGTTGCCCTGGTCTCTTGGTAAGCTGAATCCCATTTCTAGAAATAAAGATATGTGTTTTTTTTCACTTTGGATCAAATAATAAGCATACGTTAAGTGCCTCTTGTATACAAGGCATAATGGCTAGTTGTAAGAGGAAATTGAAGTAATGAATCAAATAAAAGAAAATTTGTTTCTGGTTACGAAGAAGCTCCAAATTCACTGTGTCGGGGGTGTAACTAATTAACATAGCACACGTAAGCAATAGTAGAACTACAAGTGAGAAGCAATTAGATCTAATTTTAGAGAGGCGGTAGTCCACAACAGTTAGCAGAAATGCCACTTGAACTACAGTTGAGCAATTGAAGGATCCAAGCACATTTGGCATTTTTGTTGTAGTTGCTGTTACGTGTTTTAGCTTTTTAGACTAAATGGTAGCCAGAGACTTTTACTCTGAAGCAACAGCACCACTTGAACTACAGTTGAGCAATTGAAGGATCCAAGCACCTTTGGCATTTTTGTTGTAGTTGCTGTTACGTGTTTTAGCTTTTTAGACTAAATGGTAGCCAGAGACTTTTACTCTGAAGCAACAGCATGAACAAAACCAGTTAAATAGCAAAACCCAGAAAAAAAAAAAAAAAGGAGGTGGGAAACTGGGCAAGGATAGCAGAGCAGTAGAAATGAGGATGGTGAAAGATGGGGTGGGGGTGGGGTAGAATCTCAGGGCCCAAAGCAAATAATTACCAAATAGGACAAGCTGTAGAGAATATCAACACACTTCACAAGACTCTCTGTGGGGCTTCGGGTCGTTCCCTGAATCTATTTTGTTTATTAAAGTCTTTTCTTCCCAAATGACTACCCTCATTTTCTGACTAGTTGGCTTGATTGTCAAAATGTCTCATGGAATAGCAGCCTCCAAAATTTTAAGAATAGACTTGATTACTGCTTCCTGTTTCATTTTGTTCTTTGCTTTTTAAGATTTCTTCTTTTTTGCAGTTCACATCACGTTGACTTTTTCTGCTCAAATATTATATTGTAAATTTCTTTTGATTTAGCTACTCACTGGCTCCAGATCTCCCACCAGATTTCTCAGGAGGACCACGAAGCTGATTCAATTTCTTCCCAGATGTACTAGTTTACTTTCTCCCAGTTTAATCTCATTTTGATTTGAGTCCATATTTGTAACCTTTTCAAGTTGCAGAGAAGTAGTTTCTAAGTCATTATCTGTGTTTACCACATTGCCTAATATAGCATCATTTCAAGACGTATTAATGTGCTACGTATTTTCGAAGATATTAATTGAAGAATTGAAAAAATAGAAGCACATCTTTGCCATGGCATCCATAATGTCCTCTGTTCCCTCTCCAATTCACCAAGTTGTTTAGTCCACTGCCTTATGCTTAACTTATTATTTATGACTTTTCTTGATAACATCTCCTTTGAAGTATTTCCAAGAAAAATGAGAAAAGGGTGTTTATACTTATTTAAAAATAATATTATAGTGTTTCATTTGTAAATTCTATTTAGGGAGGCAATTTATCGAATTCTCTGATTCAGGTTTTAGGGAGATGGCTCAGCCAGTAAAGTGTTCGCTGTGCAGACATGAGATCCTTAGTTTTGTTCTAGTCTATGTTTGAAAATCTAGGCATGGTGATGGTGCAAACCTGTAGTCCCATCTTAGAGGCAGAGATAGGAGGATCTCTCTGGTGCTTGTTGGCCAGTCAGTGTAGCTGAAAAGTAAGTTCTATACAAAAGAGAGACCATGATTAAAAAACTAAAAGGAGGAAAAGTGATTGAGAAAGATATGTAGCTCTATCTCTGCCCACCATGGCCATGTACACATACATGCATACTCTGCCTCACAGATGGGTGCACACACATACACACACACACACACACACACACACACACACACACACACACACACATCCAATCTTACCATATTTGGAAAACTTCTCTGCTTCTTTTCTGGTCCATGCAGATGTTTCAAATAGCTAACCTCCACAAAACTAGCTTGCTGACTGGGAACTCACAGCCTTCCTTTGAATCTGATGAATGTAACACAGCCATTCAACCTTGTTGTCTTTTAGACAGCTGCATACATTTTCCTAATTTATAATCAATTTTAGTAAAGAGGCATTTTATGTAATGAGACTTTATATTAACAAAACTGTTCAGATAATACCAAGAAGGAAATATATTAACATAATTGTCCAATAGAAAGAGAATTCACAAAAGAAAAATTACAGATGCCTGACAAATGAAAAGGTGTCAATGGCTTTAAACTCAGAGACATTGCTTTTCATTTAATAAAGGGGAACCTGTCATTGACAATGATTATTACTTGGAAAATCCAGAGGTGCTTATATACTCAAATATTAATTTTCCCCATGGAAATTACAGCATCTCTTTTATAAACAGCTTGGTACTGTGCATCAAAATTATGAAGACTATTCTGCTCTTGTCAGTGATTCCACTTTGGGCGTTCTAAGAATATAAACTGAGAGCTTTCAGAGCTGATGTATATGCAGACTTTGAGAGCATTCTTATCATATACTTTATATTGAAAGATGCTGAAGTTACTTGAATACCCAATAGAAGGGGAATGATTATATAAATTATAAACATCCATTGAAGGAAATATCAAATTTATTAAAATTAATGTGAAGACTCTAAACATGACAAAATGTTAATTTAAAATGCATTTCAAGGACCTCTTATATGAAAGTTTAGTGCTTCCACAAGAATATAAAATCATAAAATAAATTTTTGAAACAAATACTTTTTAAAAGTTAAAATAATTTTATAGGTTTAGGAATGATACTCTGATCTCTCTCTCTCTCTTTCTCTCTCTCTCTCCAATCTAGATTTCTTCTACATAACTTATTGCTAATAAAAAGTCTCAGGTTCATGAATATTAACTGTGCATCCACCATGTGCTAGGCATTGCGTGAAGCCCTATGAAAACAGAAATTAGAAGACAGAGTTGGCCGCTACCCTCAGGGATCACAGAGGTGTCAGAGTTTGCATGTCTTTATTCACCATTCCACACCTCAAATATAATCTGCAAAGAAATATTTTGGCTTTGCTTTTCACATGTTATCTGAAATCCAGCTGCAGGCATCCCCCCTCCACACCACACCACACACACACACACACACACACACACACACACACACTTACTTCTACTGGCTTCATTGTGACTTTCTTGCTTAGGCAGCTACCATACCTACCTGGTATGAATAGCCTTGTGATTGAATAATGTCCAAAGATGCCTGAGTTCTCATCCTGTAACATTGTTGGGACACAGAAGAGACTTTTTCGGGTAAGATTAAGTTGAATATATTAAAATGCAGAGATTACCCTGGATTATCTGGGCAGGCCCAAATTAATCACCAGGGAGTCAGAGCAGAGACTATAGTTTTTGAATGGGAACCTACAGCCATGGAACGCAGTCTCCAGGACCTGGAGTGTTAAAACACAAAGAAAGGATTCCATCCAGAGCCTCCAGAAGAAACACAACCAACTCGTTATCTCCTACCCAGTGAGATTCATTTCAGTCTTCTGCCTTTTACACTGTGAGGGAAGGAATTTAGATTGTTTTGAGCTGCCATATTGGTGGTAATTTATTGCAAGAGGACTCTAATACTAGCCTCCTGATAGGTCTCTTGCTTGTAGAGTCTTTTCCTGTGCGTTTTGTTTTGTTTTTGTTTTTCTCAGAGTAATTGCCAGAAACATTAAACAAAGCCATAGAACTCAAGTGTTTTCAAATTCACTTAGAAGGAAAACCTAAAACCCTGCCTATAAGCTCCCTATGACTGATGCCATTTTCTCTCTAGCTTCATCTTCCACCTGTCTCTAATTTTCTTGGAGATATACAGGCCTCCTTGACATTCCTCAAGATTAAGAGAGACGCTTCTGCCACAGATGTCTTGAAGAGGCACTTTTCTAGGTATTTCTGTGTCTTACCCCCGGAGCCTGGCATGACATGTCTTCTGTCATCTCCAGACCTTTATTTAAATGCCATCCATCAGTAAAACTACCCCTGCCACTCTAATCAGTAATGCGATTTAACCCCCACCAAGCTCTCTGCTCATGATCCCTTTTATACAATGCTTGCACTGCTTTCAAAATCACTGTGTGATTTATACTTGAGTGTTTTATTTGTTGTGTATTTGCCACATGAGCACAGACATGCATAAATACACATGCCAATGGGCTATAAACTCCACGAACACAGGACTTGGTTTGTATCATAGATGAGTAGATAACAAGTATCCGGCACACAATACCCACACATTCGCTTAAATTTATCTAGATTAATAAGCTTGCATTACAATCAGTTCTTTGGAACACATTTAATTTTCTCCAATGGAAATGTTTAGCAGTAGAATACCTCACTAAATAAAATGCTGTATCCAGAATCAGAAAATTGGGAATTCACAAATAAAAATAAAATATTTATTTTATTTAATATTTATTTTATTTTATGAATAAAATAAAGCATCATCGGACAAATATTTGGGAATGATTCAAAGTCTTACCATGTCAGGGAGACATCTTTTGTTTATTGCTGTCTGTGCACACTGGGAAACTCTTAAAGGCATTCTAAGGCTTGTGGTAATTTTGAGTTTCTGGAGACTAATCCTGGTTCTACATGAAAAACTGAGCTACACTCAGACTCCACATGGTGTTTTGATGTGGGAGTCCCCTCTGTGTGCTGTGATTACCATTAACAAATAAAGAAACTGCCTTGGCTGTTGATAGGGCAGAACTTAGGTAGGCGGGGAAAACTGGACTGAATGCTGGGAGAAAGAAGGCAGAGTCACAGTTGCTGGGAATTTTACCCAGTAAGCCACAGCTATATGGCGATACACAGATTAATGGAGATGGTTTAAATTAAGAGTTAACCAATAAGAAGTTAGAGCTAATGGGCCAAGCAGTGTTTTAATTAATATAGTTTCTCTGTGATTATTTCTGGTCAAAGCTATTCAGGCGCCCAGGAACAAATATCTCTCTCTTCCAACAGTGTTTTGCATTGGTTTCTTACTTGCCAGTTACTTGTCTTCCTCTTTATGGGTTTTATAGGGTCTCTCTCAGGTTTTATGGGTTTCAGTATGGATTCCAGGTCTTCTTATGGTGAACTGAATGAACTTTTCCACTTGATTTTTGCTCTCCACTTCATTTAGGCATGATTTGTTGCCATGTACAAGTAGTCCATCATTCCTAGCACGCTGCCTCTGGAAAAGTGAGCTCAGCCCTGCCTCTCTCTTAGTTTTATTTTTCATTTTCTCTTATTCCTTTTTATCTCTGAAGTGTCATCAATTCTATTGGAAGGATAATGATGGCCATATAACATAACATTATCCAAAGCTGCCTGAATCCCGCACATCACAGTGAGCTCTCCAGAGCTTGTGACAGGTCCCAAGGCAGATGCCTAAGAGCTCACTCTGCACATGATTCAGTAATAAGCTTGATGACAAGGGAAAGGAATTGCTCCTCTTCATTTCAGATGATAAAAAGGAATGGGCCCTGCAGTGTGGGAGGACATACTCGACTTCAATTCTATGATCAGAATGCTTTTGTACCTTTTTTTTTGATCATTTTGTTACTTTACATAATTGTTAACAAAGTCTTCCATGTTCAGTTAAAGAAATAAATCGATACATTTAGCTCCTCTACTTTGGAGTTTCAAAATATTCTAGACTATTAACTATGGCCATCTTTCTGACCCTAAGACCAGAGCCATCATGACCTCCTCTTAGACACCAGCTTAAAAAGCAGTCCCTGCCCTTAAGGGTATAGTGTCTAAGTCTGAAATGATGGCACACATTTATAACCCAATTAATCAGGAATCTAAGGCAAGAGGATCATTTGATCTCATGCATGATGAGTTCAAGCACAGCTCGGGCAATATAATAAAAAGTGGCTTTGACAAATAAATAAAGATTTTTTTAAAAACGTAGGGTTTAGTTGATGAATCTGAAAATTTAGCAATTTATAGATAGGTATTAAAAAAATTAGAGGACTGATGTCTATGTGCCCTTGAATATCACAGGAAAAGGAAGGAAAAAATAATCTAAATGATGGAATATAGAAGGGACCAAGACGAAGGACATGAGAAAAGAATAATAGTTCAGGGCAAATCAAAGCTTGACAACAGGACGGGAGGAAAGGGAGTGGAAGTGGAGAATGGGGGCAGTAAATGAGTTTGAGCTACATCTTGGAGTGACAGAAAACAGAACCAGATGCCAGAAACTAGAACTCATTATGGTCAGAGCACAGGACAAGGAAAAGATGTAGACAACCTAAGTAGGATATACAGGTTCATGCTACATTATGAAGACATCTGAACAATGGTAATTATCTGCTTTATAATTATGTTTTTTTGTTAATAATTCCACATAAATGAGTTTTGCTTCTTATTTATATCATACAAGGCACAGAAAGATTGGGGCATAACATTCAATCCAGAGATTTTACGTCCAAGTGGAATTTAATATTGTCCTTCCCATCCTTGAGATATTTATTCAGCTTATGCATTCTTCAAAAATAGCTGCTTTGCAAATACGTATTTGCTAGTTACAGTGGCTGTAGATAAATAATGCTTTGACTTGATGTGCACATGTTCAAATTTTCTACATACTCTTTTGCATTCATTGGGTCAATAGTTGCCTTATTATTTCTCGATGTTTAGATTTATGGGATTTATTTTTCTTCTTGAGGACAGATTTAAAAATGAGTTCAGCCTAATGAAGTATTTTAATCAGCATTAAATTTTATATCCTACTCCATTTATTAGCAAATATTGTTTGAAGTGGGTTTTCTTCTCCTCTGGCTAAACAGTATTTCTGTGGGGGACTAGAGAGGTTCTGATTAATTATGTATTAGCTATTGTGTCACGTTTCTGCCTAGTATTCGCACATCCAATACTTTATTGGCCATTGAATTTTGATTGGCTGTTTTGATTCTAACTTCTCTCAGTGAATAACAAGATATTTAATCCTGATCCATTTATATTTCTTCCCATTTGTAAGATATAAAAGTTACAGTGGATCATCCTAGAATATCTTCTAGTCTCCAGAGATTTTAATCTTGTGACTAAGCATTCATATATGCAGTGGATCTTATTTTCTGTTTTAGATCATCTATTATTCTCTCTCTTTTTGTCTCTGTCTCTCTTTGTCTCTGTCTCTCTCTGTCTCTGTCTCTCTCTCTCTCTCTCTGTGTAGACATTAATTCATGCCTATTTGGTGGGTTCATGTAACAAGGATGAACATGAATCCACAGACATGCATGTGTGGATGGTATGCACAGGAACAACAGTGGTCTGCAATATTGCTCGTCAGGAGTCATCCACCTTGTTTTCTTTCTTTTATTTATTTTTAGTATTTACTTTCTTACTTACTTACTGGTTTTTTGAGACAGGGTTTCTCTGAGTAACTTTGGTACCTGTCCTGGAACTAGCTCTTGTAGATCAGGCTGGCCTTGAACTCACAGAGAACCGCCTGCCTCTGCCTCCAGAGTGCTGGAATTAAAGGTGTGGGCCAACACCACTCAACCTACCTTATTTTCTTAATCATAGTCTTTCAATGGGTGGTGGGGCTGACTGACAAGACTGGGCTGGCTAGCCGGAGAGATTTAGGAATCCTCCTGCCTCTCCCTCCTTAGCATAGGGATTACAAAGTTGTGCCTAGATTTTTATGTGTTCTAGTGATGGAACCCAGTTCTTCATGCTTGCACTAATTGAGTTACTGTTCCAGGCCTTCAGCATAACCCTTTAATCACACATCAGAAATTTGTATATTTCACTTTTTGCCTATCCTTGTCTGTAGAATAAGGGTGTTTTAGATGCCAGAACTGAGTTGTTATAGAATTCCATCTAAAATGTTGTTGAAGGTTCTTAGCTTGTAGAAGTTACTTGGTGACCCTTTGTCATGGCTATAGGTGAGGAGTGCCTGGGAGGTCAGACCCTTTCTGTCCAGGTTTTTTTTGTCTTGTCATTGACAAGTACAACAGGCCAATAAAATGTTTCCTTTTGACTAGAAAGCAAACCCATGGGCAGCATGTCTGATTGGGGTAATGGTAACTGAAGTGCTTTTCCAGGGTAGAGCTACTTGACTGTCTCCTCCTTTGATGTGTTAGATCTTGAGACTGCATGACCCCAAGTCATAGACAGATGGTGGATGACTTCAGTTCAGTGGGATATTTGCCCTTATTGGCAAAGTCCCACAGTGGAAGGTGAGAGAGGGGTCTCCTGGTTGATGGAAGCACTGTACATTTTGTGCTTCTGTCAGGGAGTGAATCTGATGTTCCAGGAGACACATAGAGAGAGCAGATTACTTTCTGTTTTGCCTAGATAAAAAGAACTGGCAGTTGATCTCATTAGGAGCAAAAGAATAAAAGGAGGGGACAGTTTAATTAGGGGTGTAGCTAGTGTACTGGATCTTGTCTCCTGCCAAGTAGCACTTTCTCCTCATAAAACAGGCTCAGTAGGAGTAATTATTTGTAATTCTGTGTCTTTTGTTGGCATGTTTTAGACGTTAAACTTTTTAAAAATTCCAACAGATACAATCTAGCTTCTGTTCTATGACAAAGCATACAAAAGAATATTCTATTTCTGTTTTAGGTTGTCATGTTTCTAGGAACAGCTGGGTACTCTGACCCCAGTGATGAACTAGTTTGGATGGCCACTATGACTCATGGTGTGGTTAGTGAATGAAGCTGTTGAGCTGAACCATGAGCAAACTCAAAAGCAAAACATACAGCGAGTAATAGACACCAAGGCTGTGAAGGTGGGGTGGTTTCTTGGTTAGATTATCTTTACCTTTCCTTCCTTCAGTATATTTCTATCTCCAATAGCTGCTAAATTTGTTACAATTCAGGAAGCATAGAGATAGTAGCCTGTCCTTGCTATAATTGTTTGTGTGATGTTTCTATTAGGTAACTTAGGGGTATCTATCCCTCAGCCCACCGGCTGTATGTGTCCAGGGTACCTACATATGCAACATGACACAACTCCTGAGCTGGCTTAAAACATTATGAAATTCCTTTTGTGGTTGTTTTTTAGTTCAGTTGTGCAGTTCTCAAGTGCGAACTCTGTAGATGACAGCGCTGTTTTGCAAGGTCATTCAAAATAAGCATATGTATTTTTATGCATGCACGGGTTCAGTTTTATGGGTGCTGTGAGGTTTCCAGTGTGTTATCTTTCAGACACAGACAGTAGAATTGGCACCATCAGATGCCACATGTGCATGTGATGGCTTGGTGCATAAACACAGGGTTATCAGTAATGTTTTAGCCTGCCATTACAAAGGATGGGTATTGAATGTTTTTTAGAAGGCAGGTAACTGCTCTTATTTGCTTGTTAATTGGACTGCCACACCTCGTCGTTGCCTCTCCTGTCACCACCCCTCTTACAGTCAGCACTCAATTTACCCATCTGAGATGTCAAAGGGTCCAACACAAGTCAACTTGACACATTTAGAGGTCATCAGGGAAGAGGGAACCTCAACTGAGAAAATGGCTCCATCAGATTGGCCTCTAGGCAAATCCGTCAAGCATTTTTTTTTTAAATTGGTGATTATTGTCCAAGCAAGCCTGGGCAGTGATTGTGGATTGTGGTTTTATTTTTATTTTTATTGAGCTCTACATTTTTCTCTGCTCCCCTCCCTACCTCTCTCCTCCCCTTCAACCCTCTCCCAAGGTCCCCATGCTCCCAATTTACTCAGAAGATCTTGCCTTTTTCTACTTCCCATGTAGATTAGATCTATGTATGTCTCTCTTAGGGTCCTCATTGTTGTCTAGGTTCTCTGGGATTGTGATTTGTGGGCTGGTTTTCTTTGCTTTATGTTTAAAAACCACTTATGAATGAGTACATGTGATAATTATCATTCTGTGTCTGGGTTACCTCACTCAAAATGATGTTTTCTATCTCCATCCACTTACCCACAAAATTCAATATGTCATTATTTTTTTCTGCTGTGTAGTACTCCATTATGTAAATGTACCACATTTTCCTAATCCATTCTTTGGTGGAAGGACATTTAGGTTGTTTCCAGTTTCTGGCTATGGCAAACAATACGGCTATGAACATAGTTGAGCACATGTCTTTGTAGCACAATTGGATTGTGTATTTTTAAGACAGTAAGCAGAACAACCTATGGATAAGCTGATAAGCACTATATCCCCATGGTCCTGTTTGAGTTCCTGCCTCTAGGTTCATGTTTGAGTTCCTGCCTTGAATTCTTTCAGTGATCCAGACACTGAATTCTCCCCACATTATAATTAGCCAGTGTTGTATCACAGCAATAGGAAGCAAAGGAAGGCAGACCTAAACCTTGTTTTCTATTTTTCCCATCAGTTACTTTGCACCATAAAAGTAAACATAATCCTTTACTATTTTTTTCAACTCCCCACATGGCTTCCACAACATTGTAAAAGAAAGCAGAACACCCATAAAGGAAAAGAACAAACAAAGGAAGATTGAATGAAAAGAGGACAGCTGATTATTTTTTATAGTAAATAGTGAATAACTCTGCTTAATTTGTAGGAAAATTAGTGCAAGCTCCCAAAGCCCATGACTTTGCATGGGAAACTACAGTACCAAATTCATTCCCACGGAGCACTGTGTCAAGACACAGGGGGAGAACTGAAAAGTCTTCCTTCTAAACCATTGCTGTTTTCTGTTGGAACCCAGTAGGAGGTGACCATAAAAGTTGCTTATGGGGTAATATATTTAATAGAAAGTTACTAAGCACAGTATAGAGAGAGTGTGGCCAATATAAGATGCCCTGAAAAAGAGGAAGCTACATCTAAAATCAGTTTGACACTAAAGTGGGACAAATTGAAGAAACTGGAAAACCTACTGAAATAAGTTGAGGAGAAGAACCACTACTTATGAATCTTATTTTCTGGTGATGGGTGTCAGCGCCAGTGAAGGAATTGGGCTCCCTTGCTATTTTTATTAGAAGTATTAACGACAAATATGTCACTGAAGAGATGGTTTCTTAGTTGTCGTTAAACTACACAACTAAATAAAAAGACTTATTTTCGAAGCAGTAACAAAAACTATACGTTAAAGTAATTTTCTTTGGTGATTGTCAACATAGCTGGCAGTTACGGATGGTGTCCCAGAAAAGACAGGTGACGAATCAAGTGTCACCCCACATTTAATGAGGTAAATTGCATATGTGTCAAGAAAGTTAATGCTCAGATGCATTAAAAATGCATAACAAAATGGAAACTATAACCAAGACTGAAATTCACAAGTGCTGCAAGGATTGACCGTTCTAGGAATGTAGATGCCTTCACACTGGCTATGGTGATGTCATTTCCTGTAGGCGAGGGTGGGTTAGTCAAAGCTAAATGTTAGAAAAATTTCATATTTATGAAGCTATCAAGTAATTTGTGAATCAATAACAAACTTTATGTGCACTTTACTGCTTATCAAGTGAGTAAAGCTGGAGGCAAATGCTGATGATCGATACAATGTTTTGAATTGTAACAGTGTTCCAAGTGAAACTGTATTTTTCTCAAGCTCAAATTAGGGAAACTTTTCTCATTTTAACATCTTTCCTAAACAAAGTCCATTAAATAGTAAAAAATATGCAGATTCTCTTTTTGATTTGATGCCGTGATTTGGAGGAAATAATCAATACTTTAGCATATTTGTGTTCATTTTGGGAAGGCATATATATGATATCTGGCAGCTATCCAGTGTAATGCAAAAAACACCAATCCCATACTTGATGCAGGAAAAAATATGACCGTGTCTCTCTGTTAGACTATTGTAGGTCTGACTTTCCAGAAGCAGGTATTCTTAACATCATAACCATGTATGATATGATCCCTTCCATCACTCTTTGGCAACATCCACATTTGAACAGCAATTTTCAAGAAGGAAATACGTAAGAATAAAATTAGAACCAAAGCATGTGGTTAGCACCGTAAGAGCTACTGAGAATTATACCTGAATCCATCAAATATGATGTATTAGTCTCTCAGGCACAGGGTAGAATATCTTACTAGCTTTATGTTGACCTTTTATAATAAAAATATTCTGGGGGCTGAAGAGATGGCTCAGAGGTTAGGAGCACTGGCTGCTCTTCCAGAGGTCCTGAGTTCAGTTCCCAGCAACCTCATAGTGGCTCACAACTATCTATAATGAGATCTAGTGCCCTCTTCTGGCATGCAGACACACATTACAGAACACTGTACAAAATAAATAAATAAATAAATAAATAAATAAATAAATAAATAAATAGATAGATAAATAAATAAATATATTTTTAAAAGACATTCTGACCAGGAGTGTTAATCCTGTCACTCTGGAGGCTGAGAAAGGTAGATCTCTTAGTTCAAGGCCAGCATGGATTACATAGCAAACTTCAGACCAGCTAAGGCTGCATAGTGAGATCCTGTCTCAAAAAACTTTAATAGATAAATAAAAATATTTTTACCAGTGATTTGTTACATATATATTGCTCCCTTATTAGTGATCATAAACATGACACATGACTGACAATTTTGAAAGCCTCTCTGAACTGGGCAGCAAATAATTAAGATTATAATGTGGGTACATATTTGTTTTTCTGTGGTGGCAGATAAATAAAAGCTATGCACAGACCTGCCTTTGCTCATCAGTTTTATTAATGCTCATGTATTTAATATATGGCCCGAGAATAGTCTTCCTCATCTGAGAAAGCCTGGAGAAGTCAACAAGGCCTGGATGCCCCTGGTGTCATCCAACTTTGCTCTCCTTGGACCAAAACTTATTCTCTGCTTCTCATTGTTCAGTAATTCACACCTCATCTTATTTACCTTTTAACTCAGTACCTAAGATTTGGTTGTTGGTAAAAATAAATAAATAAATAAAGGCCTACAGTCATTTCCATTTTCCCACAACTTACCTATTCATCCATGGTCCCACAACTTACCTATTCAATAAATTTATTTTCTAGGCTATGAGGAGTCCAGACGAAAATGGCAATAGATGTACACATCTAGTGAAACCACACCCCCTGGAAAATGGCGGCTGCTCAAAAACCAAGAGAGCACACCTACCCAAACACTGAGCAGAATTTATATAAAGGACTAAAGTCATGGGAAGAAGCCCACATAACTCAGCCCTTGAAACTCTACGTCTTAGTGTTGCTGCACTGACTAACAGCATCTGAATATGGGAGGAGACACATTCCCATGCTTAGCCATCCCTTCCCTGGATCTTTTCCAACTCTTCGTTCAGTAACAAAAGTCTTTTTCAATGGGTCCTTCATATAAAGGCAGATTAGGATGCAGATGCCAGGGAGAAACGTATGGAAGTAAAGGAAGAGGGCAGCGTTCTGAAAGCAAACTGTTCCCACTACAGAAAGTAAATCATCTCCATAGTATAAAACGAATGGATTGGGGCTTTGAGATGATATTTCTCTGTACCTGGAGCTGGAAATTTGTCTTTACATTCATACTCAAAGTAGACCAAATATATATATATTGGTCAATTAAAAAAATAACCCACAGAATGGACTAAACAGGGTTCATAGGGGCTCACAGAGACTGAAGCAGCAATCATGGATCTACATGCCTCCGCACGAGGTTCTCTGCATATTTGTTATGATTGCTTAGCTTGGTCCTCTTATGAGACTCCTAAATTATGGGAGTAAGGGGCTGCCTCTGACTCTTTTGCCTCTTTCTGGGGCCCTTTCTCCCCTATTAGGGTTCCTTGTCCACCCTTGATATGAGGGATTGTGCATGGTCTTATTGTATCTTGTCATACCATGCTCAGTTGATATCCCTGGGAGGTCTTTACTGAAGAAAAACAGGAAGAGGAGTGGCTCCCGGGGAAAGAAAAGGTAGGGGAGGAACTGGGAAAAGTAAAGGGAGGGAAAACTGTGGTCAGGAGGTATTTCATGACAGAAGGATCAAAACAACCTAGACCAATGGATCTGTGTACTAAGTATATAATAATATTTAATAAAATGCAGAGATTGAGTATTCTGAGCCAATATAAAAGCACATGGCTTGGCAATTTGAATACCACTCTCATTTAAACCAGAAGTCCAAGAGGGTAGGAAGAATGTTGTTTCACATATAGCAGTATGGATTTAAGCACTCAAGTATCTAGGATCCTTGTTAATAGAGCCATAATGTAATTGCCAGGTCTTCAGCTGATATAGAGTGCTGAAATTAATCAAGAAGGTAAGCATTCATGGTGTGTGTGACCAAAACCAGGCAACCCAAGTTGCCTCCCACCTCCAGCAAAATCCTGTAATTCAGGATGGCAAAGGGGGAACTTGTCTGTATGTATTAGTTTGCTTTTATGTTTCTGTGATAAAACACTGACCAAAGTCAACTTGGGGAGAACAGTGTTTATTTCATCTTAGGACTTCTACGTCACAATCCATCACTGAGGGAGATCAGGGCAGGAACTCAAGCAGGAGCTGTAGAAACCAAGGAGAAATGCTACTTGTCGACTTTCTTCATCTGGCTTACACACAGTTACTTATAGGGTTCAGGCCACCTGTCTAGGGATGGCACCACCCACAGTGGGGTAGGCTCTCCTACAACAGTTAGCAATATTAGATATAGTTAGCTCCACAGATATTCCCACAAGTCAATTTGATGGAAGCAATTCTTCAGTTGAGGTTCTAGCTTCCCAAGTGACTCTAGTTTGTGTCAAGTAACAAAAACTAGCCAGTATAGTGCAGAAAACTGAAACTGGTTTTAATTTAATATATCCATATTTTGTATTGACTTGGATAGACAGAGTATCTGTAACTCCTAATTTAGGCAGGAGAAGGAAAGGTCAATATCTACAGAACTGATAAATTTAATACAGGAGTGGGTCATGGAATTATTTTGGTTATTAAATCTAAGATGCTAAAATACCCTCCTTCTGCTGCATTGACTACTCTCCTCCAGAGCAGCACAAGTAAGCAGCCATAGAGAAACCACAGTACCACTTGCATGGCATCTGCACTGGTGCCCAGCATTTCCAACTCAGTTCACTGAACTGTTCAAATCTAAGTTCCAGTACATGGCACTTAGGTATACACGTGTTCTCCTAAACTCTGACCAGATAAATAAACTTGTGTCTCTGTGGTAAAGAAGACAAAGTTTAGGATTAGACTGGCTTGCTGTGAATTAAGTAAACATTCTCTGTAAATAGCATTTCAGCAATGGAGCCTAAGCCATCAAATGTAACTTTTCTACGGAGTTTAACTTGAAGGTGAGACTCTGAGAGAATTAAATGAGGTAGACATATAGCCATTTTTACTTATGTGCCCCACTCTTACTAGTAAAAGTAGTTATAGACTGTCAAGAGACACTTTAGGGACTTAAAAAACAAGAAGACAAAAAGTTATGTGGATATAGCATCATATACAGGGAACATCCCCCTACAATGCACTGCCTATTATGGACCAAGGTTCCATTCATACACTGACAGAAATTTCCCCCAAAAAAGAAAGTAGGTTTCATCACCTTTAGGGTCCAGAATTTTATCTTTACTTTCTGATCTTCTCATTCCAATATTGGGAGTAAGTCTATGTTCTCAGGAGAAATACTATGTGTTTTTAATTCACATGTTACTTATTTTTAATTCTGTGACACGTTAGCCTAAATGTTACCACCTTATCTTTAGAAGAACCTTAACACTACCAATGACCTATGTGTTTGTATCAGCAAATGAAAGCTGAGACAAGCCAACCAGAACCTAAATAATCACAATAATTACATCTCATCAAAACTGAACCTAGCATGACCATGTTTACAAATTAAATTTTTAAATTAAATAAAATTAAAATAGCTATGAGTTAATGATCTACTCTATGTCAATCTTTTTTAAATAAATATCTACTTAATATTCCTTAAACCCTGAAATATGGATATTATTATTCTTGATGACTTTAATTTGAGGAAAGGGATTTGGCAAATAAGACTCAGTTAATGGGTAGCATAAATGGTATTTGAATCCAGACCTCACTCTAAATCTTTTTACTTCCTAATATAATATTCTCAACAAAGAATGTCATCAAAATTAATTGGAGAGCTTTAAAATGTTTTAGCTACTGCCATACACAAACAAAAAA
>PVIU01024899.1:0-24682 GCA_004026605.1 Ondatra zibethicus
CTCTTTCCCCACTCCTGCCCAGACCACCAAAGAAGCAGGATGTGACCTGGCCTGCTGAAAAAGGTACTGAGCCATGTGGCTGACATATATAAGAATAATGGTCTATATAAGTTACAAGAGCTAATAAGAAGCCTGAGGTAATGGGCCAATCAGTTTATAACCTAATGCAGACTCTCTGTGTGATTTTCTCTGGGACTAAGTGGCTGGGGGACCAGGCAGGACAGAAACCCCGACAAAGCAGGCCCTTCATGTTACAGAGGAATTTAAAGGAGAACCAGTTTCAGTGTTGCATTATAAGGTTAGAGAGGAACAGCCTAAGGTTTTTAAACAACCAATCTTAATATATTCAGTCACCTAAAGGAAACTACCAAATGACAGTTATCCCCAAGGATGTTTATGTGCTCATTGAAATCATGTGGAAATGTTAGATTTAAGGAGATTCAAGGAAGTTGTCATGCATTCACTGTTTGTGAAGCAGATGATAAACTCTTGGTCAACTTGTAATAAGATTCTCCCTCAAGACTGAAAACTCTTGGTTATAGCAGTTTCAGAGCCTGGTCCTCAATTACAATGGAGGAGTTGGTGAAATGCTAAGACCACTGAACAACAACATAGGACTACAGAGAGGGAACTCTCCCAAGATCAACTTCTTGGAGAGGGATATTATGCTAATGTACAAAGACAATTTCTATATGATGACCACACCCTGACTGTATTCCATGAAACATCTTTAAACACTTGGACAAAATTGAAGATGTAGGAAAGAAAATTGAGTCATTTACTAAAGTTATACAGGGCCTGAAAGAAATCTTCACTGATTTCTTACAAAGATTGACTTCAGCAGTAAATAGAATGATACTAAATTCAGAAGCCAGACAAATAATAATTGAATCTCTGGCTTCTGTAAATGACAGTTCAAAATGCAAAAGGATAATTATGTCTTTAAAGGTAAGACCAGCAGCCTTGCAGTTTTGGCTTTGAGAAATAATCAATATTGAATTCATGACCATGATGATGCATGGGTAGAAGAGATGATTTCCAGAGGTTGGAAAAAAATTGAAATGTCAAATGTTTCAATTGTGGTAAACAAGGCCAACTAAAAAAGGTTTGTAAACAGGGAATTCCTATAAATTTTTTTTCTAAGCATAATTCAAACAGAACACTCCTCCCTTTAGGATTACGTATAAGGTATGGAAAAGGCAGGCATCAAGGGAAAGTCAAGGTAGCCCTTTGCCACAGGAAAACTCTTTGAGGGGCCTCTTTCAGGCCCCCATGTCAATTTGGTTCAGTCATTTCCTGTCATCATAGAGGAAACTCCTTCCCAGAGCAATTAAAGAACCTAATGCATAATGTAAGAAACCACACTGCTCAAGATTATAGAACACCTATAGAAGAGAGAACAATAAATTCAGGAGAAACTGTAAAGCAGATATTGACAAACTTCTATAAATGAACAAAGGTCAAAATTAAAAATATGAGTAAATGACATTTTATCATTGAAGGTCTTTTAGACAGGTATGGATGTAAAAATGATTGTACCAGATTCTTGTCATCATAATTTACCTCTTCAGGTGGTAAATGTTCAGCTTTTAGGGACTGGAACTTTTATCTCATGTAAAATATCCTGAGTTGTGTCAGATGTACAGAACCAGAAGGATAGAAAGGAAAATTAAAGCCATATGTAGCTAACATAGCAATGAGCTTATGAGAACTTGACTCATTACAGCAATGGGATACTCAGATTAACATTCCCTAACCTTAGAAACAGACCATAAATTAATGTATGCTTCTGGGAAAATTTTTAGAAGGTATTATAAGGAACAATCAATGATAATTCAGGTTGTACAATAACAAGGCACAACAGCTGCTGATCTTTCAAAGGCACCAACACTCCTACCTTTAAAATAGTTGACAGACAAACCAATATGGTTAAGCAATGGCTTTTAACAACTGAGAAACTGCAGGCCTTAGAACAGCTCATATAAGAGTAGCTAAATACTTACCATGTTGAAGAATCTACAGCTTTTGGAATTCTCCTGTATTTGTTATTAAAAAGAAGTTTGGAAAATGGAGAGTGGTAATGATCTAAGAGCAATTAATAAGGTGATATACACAATGGCCTTTTGACAATCTGGAATTCTTTTGCCTTCTCTGTTACCTAAAGGATGGCCTTTATTGTTATTATCATTGTTATTTTGTTACTTTAATAAATACCAATTCAAATTCCCACTCTCTCCCCTCCTCCCACTCTCTCCACACACCCTCCCACCCCTACCCCTACAATCCTAAGAGAAGGCAAGGCACCCTGTCCTGTGGCAAGTCCAAGGCCCTCCCCCTACTACATCTAGTTTGAGCAAGGTATACATCCAAAGAGAATAGGATCCGAGAAAGCCAGTACATGCAGAAGAGACAAATCCCAATGCCACTCTCAGTGTCCCCTCAGTCTTCCCCAACGCTCAACCACATTCAGTGGGACTAGTTTGATCCCATGCTTGTTCACTTCCAGTCCAGTTGGAGTTGGTGAGCTACCATTAGCTCAGGCACTTTGTCTCAGTGGGTGAGCCCCTCATGGTCTTGAATTCCTTGCTCATACTCTCACTTCTTCCACTCTTCAGCTGGATCTTGGGAGCTCAGTCTAGTGCTCCAATGTAGGTCTTTGCCTCTGTTTCCATCTGTTATTGGATGAAGGTTCTATGGGGATATTTAAGATAATCATCAGTCTGATGACAGGGCAAGGCAAGTTCAGACATCCTCTGCTCTATTGCTTAGGGTCTTTGTAGGGGTGTTCCTTGTGGATTCTTGGGAATTTTTCTACAGCCAGGTTTCTTGTTAACCCCATAATGGCTCCCTCATTCAGGATATCTCTTTCCTTTCTCTCATATTCGTCTTTCCTCCATCTCGACTATCCCATTTTCTCAAAATCTCCTGAATGCACCCCTTCTGCTGTTCCTTCTATCCCCTGCCCCCATGATCCCAATTTTGCCAGGTGATCTTGTCTCTTTCCAGTTCTCAGGTGGGTCTATATATGTTTTCCTTTGGGTTCATCTTATTACTTAGCTTCTCTAGCATCATGAAGTATAGGTTCAATGTCCTTTGTTTATGGCTAGTATCCAATATGAGTGAGTCCATACCATATTCATTTTTTGGGTCTGGGTTACCTCACTCAGGATAGTGTTTTTTAATTCCATCCATTTGCATGCAAAATTCAAGCTGTCATTGTTTTTTTTTTTTTTTTTTTTTTTTTTTTTTTTTTTTTTTTTTTTTTTTTTTTTTTTTTTTTTTTTTTTTTTTTTTTTTTTTTTTTTTTTTTTTTTTTTTTTTTTTTTTTTTTTTTTACCACTGAGTTGTACTCTAATGTGTAGATGTTCTACACTTTCTTTATCCATTCTTCAGTTGAGGGGCATCTAGGTTGTTTCCAGGTTCTGGCTATTACAAATAATGCTGCTATGAATATAGGTGAACAAATACTTTTGTAGTATGGTTGAGCATCTTTTCGGAAGGATGGCCTCGTATAGTTATTGATTTAAAAGATTATTTTTCACTATACCTTTACAAGGAAAAGACAGAGAAAATTTGCCTTCATGGTACCTACTTATAATAATTTCAGCTTGCTAAGAGATACCAATGGAACATTCTCCCACAGAGAATGTTAAATAGGCACACCCTGTGCCAATATTTTGTACTGCAGCCTTTGGAAATGATGCAAAAGCAATTTCCTCAATCTATAGTTTCCCATTACATGGATGACATCTTACTAACTGATTCAAATATAGATACTTTAGAAAGATTGTTTGTAGAATTAAAGAATATTTTGTCTTGCTTGAGATTACGAATTCCTCCTGAAAATATATGAAAAGGAGATTCTATTAATTATTTATGATATAGAAAAGGTCTATACAAAATATTAGACCCTCAAAGGTTCAAAGAAGGAGAGATCAATTCCAGTTCTTAATGACTTTTGAAGATTGCTAGAAGTAATTTAACATTTAATATCTGGCCTACTATTGCGGTAGAATATGATGAGCTGAGTAATTTGTTCAAAACCTTAGATGGGAAACAGAACTTAAATATTCCAAGAGAATTATCAGCTGAGGCTGAGAGAAATTGGTGGAAAAAAATTACAGGATACACATCTGGATCATTTGAATCCAGAGTTTTATTACCTTCTGATTATTTTACCCTCTAAGCAGTTTATTTCAGGAATATTAATGCAGAGGAAACATATTATCTTAGAATGAATCATTTTACCACATAAACTGAGTAAAAAATTTGGAAACTCATGTGGGAGGGGTCTCTGAATTGATTATAAAAGGAAAATAGAGACTTTATTAAGTAGCAGTAAGAGACCCAGCAGAAATTGTAGTACCTTATAGTAATGATGAGATTGACAAACTATAGGCAGAAAGTAAACCATGGCAAAGATCTTTAAATATATATATTTTTGGTGGAGATTAACTACAAATATCCCAAAAGCAAGATAATTAAATTTATATAGAGAACTAACTGGACTCTTCCTTGCCTTGTATGGTGAGCACCAATATCTTGACCCCCTATATTATATACTCAAACAAATAAATCAGGAAAGGCAGTTCAAAAATCAGAACATTTAAGTACAGTGGCTCAAAGCCCTTATGGTTCTGTCCAAAAGTCAGAATTAAATGCTTTTCTCAAGGTATTAATGGATTTTACAGAAACTCTCACCAACATTACTGATTTACAATATGCAGAAGGAGTTGTTTTGCATATTGAAACCACTGAATTTATAGCAAATTATACGGAATTGACTTTATTATTTATTCAGTTACAAGAAATGATAAGAAATAGGAATCATTCCATATTCACAACACACATCCAATCCCATATGGTTTTGCCAGGCCCTTTAGCACAAGGTAATAAAAAAATTGATCATCTATTGTTATGAAATGTGCTGGAGGTCTCAAAAGTTCATAAAAAACATCATGTCAATAGCAAAGTTTTAAAAAAAGATTTTCCATCATTTTGTCAACAAGCCAAGGAAATTTAAGGAAATAACCTATTTGTTCTTTATATAACCAGACTTCACTACCTGCAGGAAGTAACTCAAAGGGTACCCAAAGGAATGATATCTGGCAGATGGATGTGTTCCTTTTGATATTTTGGAAAATAAGTTATGTATACCAAAGCATTGATACCTTTTCTGTATTTGACTGGGAAACCATTTTGAATTCTGAAGAAGCTAATTTGGTAATCATACATATGCTAGAAGTTATGAACATCATGGTTATTCCTGTACAAATCAAAACAGACAATGCTCCAGCATATGTCTCTAGTGAAATGAAACAGCTTTTTACTTAATATAATTTAAAGCATATTACAGGAGTACCACACAATCCTACATGCAGGCAATTACGGAACATTCAAATCAAACTTTAAAGCATATGCTAAATAAACAGAAAGGATGATAAAGGCCCCTGAAAATAGATTGCATAATTCTTTATTAACTTCAAATTTTCTAAATACTAATGAGAAAGGAACAATAGCCATGGAGAGATATTGGAAATAGAAAATACTAGAGAATTAAGTCACTTGGTATACTTTAAAGATATGTTGACCTCAGAATGGAAACAAAATGTGTTACATTGGGGAGAAGAAAAGCTATGGATACCATCAAAATTGATAAAGATTCAATTTAAACAAGAGAGAACTCTTAGTTAAAAAAGATGATAGATCACCAAACAGCATGGATGTTAAAGCTAAATTAACTTATAAAGCTAAAAATTTATTTTTATTTGATAAGATATAACTTGCCAAATTGGAACCTCTCCAAAGTTTGGGTTGGGGAACTGTCTTGTTTCTCTTTTCAGCAAAGTAAGTCATCTAGCTAAGGAATCTGAAAACCACTGCACAAATGAGACATCAGAAGAAAAAGGACAAATTATTCATAAAAACTATCCCAAGAAAAAATGTAAATTGGCTTATTGATATATCACATTTTGAAGAGTATAAAATTTCACAAATCTTCCCAAGTGTTTGTCTCTGCTGTTTGCTACTGTCTTTATGCAAATGGACCTTTGGGAGTCCCAGTCCAATTAAAAATTAAAGCTGACTTTAGAGCTGGAGTGTGGCTTTCTCATTCTCAAACTCAAGCATTCTTATTAAAGTAAAATCCAAAATTTCTGTCTCATGTCAGAAGATCCACCTGATATGGGAAAGAAGGAATACAAAAATTTAAGGACTTTTAATTACCACTATTCTCATAATCTTTTGGTTTTATTTCCACTCTTCAATAGCTTTTCTTAAGGTATGAATACTATCCTAAAATTTAATGGCTTAATATATATTTAAACATTTTATCATGATATTAATGATTATATAGAATACTAACTAATTCTAGAAAAAAGGCTTCATCTAGCTTTCTGTACATTATTTTGGTCTTGAGCCTCTATTAAGTAACTAGGAATTAACTTTTTGTACTCTAGATGTATGTAACAAATATTGATCCCTTAACCACTTCAAGATCTGCTGTATTTGACATTTAAAGTTTTTAAGTTTTCTTCAGTGAACATTGACCATACCTAAAATAGACCTTTGAAGTCTCCAAAAGGATGATGGGGGCCCACAACAATGATTCCACCAGGACTATGATAACATCATTATGTTGAAAACCACTACCTAAAGATCAGCTTTTGGACAACAAATTGCTCAGGACAATTTCAAGGTGCCTAGTTGAGATAATCCAGCTTCATAAACCACTCAGCCAGGACTGGAGAGAAGCCCTACACTTTCCCATTACACAGAGACTGGACAACAAATAATAAAGCTACCTATTCCGGGACTTGACACTCAACCAAAAATTTTTCTTTTCCCCTAAAGTCATCATCACCCCCAGACAGCAGGAAGTAAATTTAAGAATATGACACCCACATTCCCAAGAGGTGGGATGGGTAGTTTTTGGATGTTCAGAGGGTTATGGATATTTTTCAGTGTTTAGGGTGGTTGGTTACAAGTTATTTTTGGTAATGATCAAGGAAAAAGTTGAACAAAGTCATCTAAATTCAGCCTTCTTGTTTTGTAAAGCAAAAAGGGGGATAGAGATATTAGGGTAGATTATTGATTCTACTTTTAAACCAAAGTAGCAACTACTAGCTTTAAATATTTTACATTGATATATTTTTTTATGTTGACACAAATTTAAGATTATTTTTGTTAAAACATACTTACTGTACTTCATAATATTGTTCAAAGTATTGTGACTATGCAACTAATTTGACAATGAAATGCAAAATTCTAGCCCCTGAAAGTTATTATTACCAACTATTTAATACAATAGGGAAATGCAGGTTAATAGTGAGTCACCTATTACAATTGAACTTGTAATCATGCTAGATATGTTTTAAGGCCAAACAGATATATTTTAAGGAGATGTATGGTCTTCAAACACTTCAGAGATCTACAGAATATGGCAATTTAGATATTTTATAGCATAGGTTTGTTTTTCATGACAATGATACCTGTCTGATACTGGAAGCATAAATCTACTTTGGAGAAGATGATGGGCATCAAAGAAACTCCATATCAAGTTTACTTTATTTGTGGCAAAAGCCAGTTGTTAAGGAACAGCTCTTGCCTTGAGTTCTGACATTATGTTGTCCAAATTTGACAAGCGGGACACAAAAGAGATTGACTGCCAAAGCTTGCCAATACAAGGAGAGATAGTCCTTCAAAAATCCTGCTTCATAGAACAGTCTTTCAAATAGTCTAGGACTTTCAGCTGAATATGGATGCCCCAAAATTAGAGAGGAAACTTGGGTGACTTTCCAGGCAACCAGGTGTTTCTGTCATTTCTCACATTTTTTGGAATTCACTTGCTTGTACTTCCTGCTTACTCTGCTAATATTATTTCCTTCTAGGGTCTCTGAGGCAGTTGAAGACAAGATATTTATAGTTAGAGTTTTTCTTGTTACCAAACACAGAAAAGAAATTCCCTAGAAGGTATAAATTGTGTAAGGTTGAGGGACTTAAAAAGATAATTTTGGGTTGGTAATGCAAGTTTGAACAAAAAGTGAATTAGCTACAACACTTTTGACTCACCAAGACAGGCTAAATAATAGAGTATTTTTTAAAAAATTTTCAAATGCAAATGGATTAGACATTGTTAATGTAATTATTGCCTGTATATATTATATATAGTTATTATAGTTATTGTATATAGTTTTTCTTGTATTAGTTATAATATGTCACATTTCAGACAAAATTAGGGAAATGTGATGATATTTTGTTTGTGCTTTAATAAAGAAAGCTTGTTGAAGACCAGAGTGTGGAGCTAAGAACACTATGTAGCCATATAGGTCAGACAGTGGTGACGTACACCTTTAATCCCAGGACATGGGAGACAGAGGCAGATGGATCTCTGTGAGTTCAAGGCTACCCTGGGCTGCATGAGATTGAATCAGTCTAAAAGAGAAAAAGAGACAAATGATGGTGGCTCACACCTTTCATCCCAGCACTATGGAAGTGGAGATGGGCATATATATGACTGGGCAGAAAGAGGGCTATAAGGTGGGAGGTGACAGGAGCTCAAGCTTTAGTCTGAGGTTTTAGAAAGAAAGCATTCAGGCGGCCGACCATCCGCCCCAGGAATAGAGTTCAGGTACCCTCCAATCCCTTACACTTTCTGGCCATTCAGTGGGGCTTCTCCCTGGCTACTGGCTTTATCCATTTATCCAAACCCAGCTTGCCCCCAAGCACCCCTTTCCATCTGTGAGGTTCCAGGATCCCCCAACTCAGCCTGCTTTGGGTCTGAGGGACTGAGGACACAGTGGTGAATGCTACTGTGGCAGGGGTTTCTTTGTTCTGCCAAGCCTACACCTAACAAGCCTGCCCTTTTGTCTATGAGGTCCTTGGCCAGCAAGTGGCCCTGCTCCTGTACCAGGAGATCCATCTGGAGGGGGTAACTGTATGCCCGCCAGGCCAGGCAGATGCCCCAGGAATGGAGTACAGGCACCCTCCAATCCCCTAATCTTTCTGGCCATTCAGCGGGGTATCTCCCTGACTTCTGGCTTTCTCTAGTTACCCCACCCCATCTTGCCCCCATGCACTTCTTTCCATCTGTGGGTTCCTTAGATCTACCACCACAGCCTATTTCATGGTGGAGCGGATCTGAGAGCCACTCCAGTGCTGAGGGGACCTAAGAGAGGGCAGACCAAGAAAAACCCCCACGTACACAGTTAGCCACAGCAAATATCGGACCAAGATGCCAGACTCTCCTGACAGCATATGAGGAAAGAGATGGGCAGGCACCAACGCAACAATTCCTGCAACAACCTGAAAAGAAACATGATAACACCAGAATCCAGCGAACATGCAACAGAAGACTTGAATACCCTAATCCAGAAGAAGTAGAAGAAATCAACTATAAACATAACATTACGAAAGTGATAGAGACCATTAAAGAGGATGTGAAAAACTCCTTTAAAGAAATGGATGAGAAGACTAACAAAAAGTTAGAAGAAATGAATAAATCCCTCAAAGATACACAAGAAAACCAAGAAAAAGCAATCAAAGAGGTAATGGAAACAGTTCAAGACCTGAAAACTGAAATGGAGGCAATGAAGAAAACAAAAACCAAGGGATGGCTGGATATGGAAAATCGGGGTAAATGAACAGGAACTACAGGGACAAGTGTAACCAACAGAATACAAGAAATAGAAGAAAGAATCTCAGACACTGAAGATACTATAGAGAAAATAAACTCATTGATCAAAGAAAACAACAAATCCAACAAATTCTTAACACAAAACCTCCAGGAAATCTGAGACACCATGAAAAGCCAAACCTAAGAATAATAGTGGTAAAAGAAGGAGAAGAATTCTAGTTCAAAGGCCCAGAAAATATATTCAACAAAATATAGAAGAAAACTTTCCCACCCTAAAGAAGGGTATTCCTATGCAGAATACCAAATAGACTGGATCAAAAAAAAAAAAACCATCCCCTTGCCATATAATAATCAAAACACAAAACATACAGAATAAAGAAAGAATATTAAGAACTGCAAAGGTAAAGGTCAAGTAACATATAAAGGTAAACCTATCAGAATTATACCTGACTTCTCTATGGAAACCATGAAAGCCAGAAGGTCTTGGATAGGTGTGCTGCAGACACTAAGAGACCATGGATGCAAGCACAGACTACTATACCCAGCAGATCTTTCCTTCATCATCAATGGAGAAAACAAGATATTTCAGGACAAAAACAAATTTAAACAATACGTAGCCACAAACCTAGCCTTAAGGAAAGTACTAGAAGGAAAATCACAACCCCAGGAAGCCACCAACACTCATAATAACACAGATATCTAACAACCCTCCAGCAGCACAACTCAAAGAAAGGAAACACATAAATTCTACCACCAAAAAAAAAAGTGGAGTTAACAACAACTGGTCATTAATATAACTTAATATCAATGGACTCAATTAACCTATAAAAAGGCACAGGTTAAGAGAATGGATACAAAAACAGGTTCCAACATTCTGCTGTTTATAAGAAACACACCTCAACCATAAAGACAGACATTACCTCTAAGTATAGAGTTGGGAAAAGGTTTTTCAATGAAAGGGACTAAGAAACAAGCAGGTATGGCTATATTAATATTTAACAAATTTGACTTCAAACTAAAAATCAATCAGAAGAGATGGAGAAGGACGCTTTATAGTCATAACAGGAACAATTCATCAGGATGAAGTCTCAATCATAAATAACTATGCCCCTAATATAAAAGCACCCACATATGTAAAAGAAACACTATTAGAATTTAAAGCACACATCAAATCCCTCACACTAATTGTAGAAGATTTCAGCACTCCTCTCTCACCAATGGACAGGCTAAACAGACAGAAACTTAACAGAGAAATAGGAGAACTAACAGAAGTAAAGAATCAAATGGACTTAACAGATATCTATAGAACATTCTGCCGAAACAGGAAAAAAATATACATTCTTCTCAGCATTGCATGGAACCTTCCTGAAAATTGATGACATACTCGGTAACAAAGCAAACATGCACAGATAGAAAAAAAATTGGAGTAACCTCCTGTGTCTTGTCAAATCACCATGGAATAAAGTTAGAATTTAACAATAATTCCACCCCCAGAAAGCCTACAAACACATGGAAACTGAACAGTCAACTACTGAACCAACCCTGGGTCAGGAAAGAAATAAAGAAAGAAATTAAAGTCTTCCTTGAATTCAGCGAAGATAAAGACACAATATACCCCATCCCATAGGTATATATCACTATGAAAGCAGTGATAAGAGGAAAGTTCATAGCACTGAGTGCCCACATAAAGAAAACGGAGAAAGCACACATTAGTGACTTAACAGCACACCTGAAAGCTCTAGAAAAAAAAGAAGCAGACTCACCCAGGAGGAGTACAAGACTGGAAATAATCAAACTGAGGGCTGAAATCAACAAAATAGAATTACAGAAAACAATAAAAGAATCAATGAAACAAAGTGCTGTTTCTTTGAGAAAAAAACAATATTGACGAACCCCTATCCAAACTAATCAAAAGGCAGAGAGAGAACACATAAATTAACGAGATCAGAACTGAAAGGGGGACATAACAACAGACACTGTGGAAATTCAGAGAACCATTAGGTCTTACTACAAAAGCCTGTTTGCCACAAATGTAAAATGTAAAAATGTAAAAGAAATGGACACTTTTTTTACATTAGCACTATATACTAAAATTAAATCACGACCAGTTGAACAATTTAAAAAGACCTATAAGTCATGAAGAAATATAAGATGTCATCAAAAACCTCTGAAACAAAAAAGTCCAAAACCAGATGGTTTTAATGCAGAATTCTACCAAAACTTCCAAGAACTGATATCTACACTCCTTAATGTGTTTCACATAATAGAAACAGAAGAATCATTGCCAAACTCTTTTTATGAAGCTACAGTTACCCTGGCACCAAAAACGACACAAAGATTCAAGCAAGAAAGAGAATTACAGACCAATCTCGCTAGTGAACATCGACGCAAAAAACTCAATAAAATACTCGCAAACCGAAAACAAGAACACATCAAAAAATTATCAATTATAATCAAGTAGGCTTCATTTCAGAGTGCAGAGCTGGTTCAACATAAGAAAATCTATCAATGTAATTCATCATATAAATAACCTGAACGAAAAAAAATATGATCATTTCAGTAGATGCTGAAAAAGCATTTGACAAAATTCAATACCCCTTTAAGATAAAGGTCTTGGAGAGATTAGGGATACAAGGATCATACCTAAATACAATAAAGGCAATAAACAACAAGCCCACAGCGAACATCAAATTAAATGGAGAGAAACTCAAAGACATTCAACTAAAATCAGGAAGAAGATATGACTGTCCACTCTCTCCATATCTCTTCAATATTGTGCTTTAAGTTCTAGCAGTGGCACTAAGACAACATAACGAGATCAAGGGAATTCGAATTGGAAAGGAAGAAGTCAAACTTTCATTATTTGCAGATGATATGATAATGTACATAAGTGACCCAAAAACTCTACTAAAGAACTCCTACAGCTGATAAATACCTTCATTCATGTGGAAGGATACAAGATCAAGTTAATAAAAAATCAGTAGCCCTCCTATACACAATGGATTAAGAAACAGAGAAGGAAATCTGAGAAACTTCACATTTCACAATAGCCACAAATAGCATAAAGTATCTTGGGGTAACACTAACCAAGGAAGTAAAAGATCTATTTGACAAGAACTTTAAGGCTTTGAAGAAAGAAATTGAAGAGGATACCAGAAAATGGAAGGATCTCCCATGCTTTTGGAGTGGTAGGATTAACATAGTAAAAATGGCAATTCTACCAAAGGCAATGTATAAATTCAATGCAATCCCCATCAAAATCCCAACAAAATTCTTCACAGACCTTGAGAGAACAATAATCAACTTTTTGTGGAAAAATAAAAAATGCATGATAGCCAAAACAATCATATACAATAAAGGTACTTACGGAGGCATTACCATCCCTGACTTCAAACTCTATTACAGTGCTACAGTAATGAAAACAGCATGGTATTGGCATAAAAACAGAGACGTTGGCGAATGGAATCAAATCGGAGACCCGGATATTAACCCACAAACCTATGAACACCTGATTTTCAACAAAGAAGCTAAAATTAATCAATGGAAGAAAAAAGCATCTTCAACAAATGGTGCTGGCATAGCTTGATGTCATCCTGTAGAAGAATGAAAATAGATCCATATATATCACCATGCACAAAACTCAAGTCCAAATAGATTAAAGACCTCAATATAAATCCGACCACAATGAACCTGATAGAAGAGAAATTGGGAAGTAGACTGCAACACTTGGGCACAGGAGACCACTTCCTATGTATGACCCCAGTGGCACAGACAATAAGAACAACAATGAACAAATGGGACCTCCTGAAACTCTGTAAAACAAAGGATACTGTCATTAAGATAAAAAGGCATCCTATTGAATGGGATAAGATCTTCACCAACCCCACATCAGACAAAAGTCTGATCTCTAATATTTATAAAAAACTCAAGAAACTAGACATTAAAATTCTAAATAACCCAATTAAAAATGGGGTTCTGAAATGAACAGAGAATTCTCAACAGAAGAAGTTCAAATGGCCAAAAGATACTTAAGGTCATGTTCAACTTCCTTAGCTATCAGGGAAATGCAAATCAAAATAACTTTGAGATACCATCTTATACCTGTCAGAGTGGCTAAAATCAAAAACACCAATGATAGCCTATGCTGGAGAGGATGTGGAGTAAGGGGAACACTCATCCATTGCTGGTGGGAATGCAAACTTGTGCAACCACTTTGGAAATCAGTGTGGTGGTTTCTCAGGAAATTGGGAGTCAACCTACCTCAGGATCCAGCAATACCACTCTTGGGAATATACCCAAGAGTTGCCCAATCATATTACAAAAGCATTAGTTCAACTATGGTCATAGCAGCATCATTTGTAATAGCCAGAACCTGGAAACAACCTAGATGCCTCTGAATGGAAGAATGAATAAAGAATGTGTGGAACATATACACATTAGAGTACTACTCAGTTTTAAAAACAATGAGATATTAAATTTTGCATGAAAATAGATGGAAATAGAAAACACTATCCTGAGTGAGGTAACCCAGACCCAAAAAGACGAATATGGTATGTACTTACTCATTAGTGGACTCTAGCCATAAACAAAGGATATTGAGCAAATAGTTCACAAGCCTAGAGAAGCCAAGTAGCATGGTGAACCCAAATAAAAACATATATACATCCTCCTGGAAATTGGAAGCAGACCAGATTTCCAGGCAAAAAGTGGGAACATGGGGGTGAGAGTGGGGTGGTAGGAAGGGGACAGGGGGAGAAAGAAGTGAGAAGGGAAGGACTGGGGAGAACTTGTGGGAGTGGGAGAATTGAGATGGAAGAAGGGTGTATACAGGAGCAGGGAAGAAGATATCTTAATCAAGTGAGCCATTTTAGGGTTGTCAAGAGACTTGACTCTACAGGGGATTCCAGGTGTCCACGGGGATGTCCCCAGCTAGGTCCTTGGGCAACAAAGGAGAAGGTGCCTGAACTGGCCTTGTCCCATAGTCACATTGATGAATATCTTGAATATGACCATAGAACCTTCGTCCGACGATGGAGATTGAGACAGAGACCCACATCAGAGCACTGGACTAAGCTGAACTCCCAAGGGCCAGTTGAAGAGCAGCAAAAGGGAGAAGATGAGCAAGTACGTCAGCACCACTAGTGGTTGGTCCACCCACTGAGATAGTGTGCCTGATCTAATGGGGCCTCACCAAACCCACCTGGACTGGGACTGAACAAGCATGGGATCAAGCATGGGATCAGAATGTGACTGATGATGGGGGCTGACTGAGAAGCCATTGATAATGGCACTGGGACTTGTTTCTACTGAATGTACTGGCTTTTTGGGACCCTAGTCTATTTGGATGCACACCTTCCTAAGCCTGGAGAGGGTAGGGCCTTGAATTTCCCACAGGGCAGGGTACCCTGCCCTCTCTTAAGGCTGGAGGGGGATGGAGGATGGTGCGTGGAGGAGCAGAAGGGGAATGGGAAGAAGGGAAGTAGTAGAAATTTTTGAATGGAAAAATAAAGAAAAAATAAAAATAAAAATGAGAATGGAATTTACACTTTTTGAAAAAGAAAGCATTCGATCTGAGGTCTTGTAGCAACAGGATACTCCATTCAATCTATCATGGAATAGTAGGCCAAAAGATAAACAATGAAGGCATCCCAAGGCTGTGAGAACAGCCCAGTTTAATCGCAGCTGTTATCTTGGTTCATGTTATGCTGATGTACAAGTTAAGACATCAAATGTGATGTCACAAGTTATTTGAGTTTTATTGATGGGGTGACTCATTTTTGCATATATAGATGTGGGTGTGCATGTTCACACAAGGTCTCATATGTGTGGGTGATTGTCTATGGAGGTCCGAAGATGCTGTCAAGTATCTTTCTTCAAAGTTTCCCATTCCATCTGGGGTCTCTGAATGAACCTGGAGCTAACTAGTCTTGGTTGCCAAGGTTGACCCAGGGATCCATTCTGGCTCTATCTAATGGCTCTCATGTCTGCACACCTTTTTACAAGGGTTCTGGGGATCCAAATTTTGATCCTCAGTCTTGCACACAAGTGCTTTAACCACTGACTGTAACTCACTTTTTGGTTGGTGGGTGTGTACAGGGGATAGTTTGTTTTTCATTTGTACCGGGCACTTCATCTTGGGGTTTCTTGTTTTTTATTTTTTTTATTTTTTATTTTTTCCATATTCTTTTATTTTTTTCCCGTTCAAAAAAATTTACATTTCCTCCCCCTCTCCCAGTACCCTCCCGCTCCCTCCTCCTCCCTCCCACTGCTTCCTTAAAAGAGGGCATGGTGCCCAACCCTGTGGGAAGTCCAAGGACCCCCTTCCATCCCGGCCTCAAAAGGTGTGCATCCAAATTGGCTAGGTTCCCCAAAAGAAGAGATAGGTCATAGTGTCATTGTTGATGGCTTCTCAGTCTGCCCTCATTGGCAGCCACATTTAGAGAGTCCAGTTTGATCATATGCTCATTCAGTCCCAGTCCAGCTGGATTTGGTGGCTCCCATTAGATCAGGCACACTGTCTCAGTGGGTGGTCCAGCCCCTCAGGGTCCTAACTTTCTTGTTCATCTTCTCCCACCTTCTGCTCTTCGACTGGACCTTGGCAGCTCAGTCCATTGCTCTGGTGTTAATGTGGGTCTCTGTCTCTATCTCCATCCATTGGGCAAAATTTCTATGGTGGTGATCACAATATTCATCAGTGTGACTATGGGACAACGCTAGTTCTGGCACCCTCTCCTTTGCTGCCCAAGGACCTAGCTGGGCACATCCCTATGGAAACCTGGGATCTCCTCTAGAGCCAAGTACATTGCCAGTCCTAAAATGACTCAAATAATGTAGATATCTTATTCCCTTCTCCAATATCCACCTTTCTTCCATCTCCACCCTCCTACTCCCCGAAGCTCTCCCCAGTCCTTCCCTTCTCCTTCCCCATCTCCAATTCCCCCACCGCCTACCCCCACCTGTATCCACACCCCCATATTCCCAACTTTTGCCTGGCAATCTTGTTTGCTTCCAATTTCCAAGAGGAACTATATATTATTTTCTTTGGGTTCACCTTGCTATTTGCCTTCTCTGGGCTTGTGAACTATAAGCTTAGTGTCCTTTGTTTTACGGCTAGGGTCCACTAATGAGTGAATACATACCATAATCGTCTTTTTGGGTTTGGGTTACCTCACTCAGGATAGCGTTTTCTATTTCTATCCATTTGCATGCATTTCAAGATGTCATTTTTTTTTTACCACTGAGTAGTACTCTGATGTGTATATATTCAATAATTTCTTGATCCATTCTTCCATTGAGGGGCACCTCGGTTGTTTCCAGGTTCTGGCTATTTCAAATAATGCTGCTATGCACATAGTTGCACAAATGCTTTTGTAGTATGGTTGGGCATCTCTTGGGTATATTACCAAGAGTGGTATTGCTGGATCCTGAGGTATGTTGATACCCAATTTCCTGAGAAACTGCCACACTGATTTCCAAAGTGGTTGCACAAGTTTGCATTCCCACCAGCAATGGATGAGTGTTCCCCTTACTCCACATCCTCTCCAGCATAGGCTATCATTGGTGTTTTGATTTTAGCCATTCTGACAGGTATAAGATGGTATCTCAAAGTTGTTTTGATTTGCATTTCCCTGATCGCTAAGGAATTTGACCTGAGTCTTATCGGAATATCATGGAGTAAAGTTAGAATTTAAAAACAATTCCACCTGCAGAAAGCCTACAAACTCATGGAAACTGAACAGTCAACTACTGAACCACTCCTGGGTCAAGGAAGAAATAAAGAAACAAATTAAAGTCTTCCTTGAATTCAATGAAAATAAAGACACAACATACCCCAACCTATGGGACACTATGAAAGCAGTGTTAAGAGGAAAGTTCCTAGCATTTAGTGCCCACATAAAGAAAACAGAGAAAGCACACATTAGAGATTTAGCAGTACACCTAGAAGCTCTAGAAAGAAAAAGAAGCAGACTCACCCAGAAGAAGTAGAAGACTGGAAATAGTCAAACTGTGGGCTGAAATCAACAAAATAGAGACACAGAAAACAATCCAAACAATCAATGAAACAAAGAGTTGGTTCCTTTAGAAAATCAACAAGATCGACAAACCCCTATCCAAACTAATCAAAAGGTGGAGAGATAACACTCATATTAACAAGATCGGGAATGGAAAGGGGGACATAACAACAGACACTGAGGAAATTCAGAGAATCATTAGGTCTTACTACAAAAGCCTGTATGCCACAAATTGGAAAATGTAAACGAAATGGACAGTTTTTTAGACAAATACCATATACTGAAATTAAATCAAGACCAGGTGAACAATTTAAATAGACCTATAAGTCTTGAGGAAATAGAAGCTGTCATCAGAAACCTCCCAACCAAAAAAAGCCCAGAACCAGATGGTTTTAATGTAGAATTCTACCAGAACTTCCAAGAAGAGCTAATACCTATAGTCCTTAAGGTGTTTCGCATAATAGAAACAGGAGGGTCATTGCCAAACTCTTTTTATGAAGCTACAGTTACCCTGATACCAAAACCGCACAAAGATGCAACCATGAAAGAGAATTCCAGACCGATCTCACTAATGAACATCGATGAATAAATTCTCAATAAAATAGTGGCAAACAGAATCCAAGAACACATCAAAAAAATCATCCATTATGGTCAAGTAGGCTTCATCCCAGAGATGCAGGGCTGGTTCAACATACGGAAATCTATCAATGTAATCCAGCATATAAATAAACTGAGAGAAAAAAACCATATGATCATTTCATTAGATGCTAAAAAAGCATTTGACAAAATTCAATACCTCTTTATGATAAAGGTCTTGGAGAGATTAGGGATACAAGGTTCATATCTAAATATAATAAAAGCAATATATAGCATGCCGACAGCTACCATCAAATTAAATGGAGAGAACCTCAAAGTGATTCCACTAAAATCAGGAACAAGACAGGACTGTCCACTCTCCCCATATCTCTTTAATATAATGCTTGAAGTTCTAGCAATAGCTATAAGACAGAATAAGGAGATCTTGAGGATTCGAATTGGAAAGGAAGAAGTCAAACTTTCTTTATTTGAAGATGATATGATAGTGTACATAAATAACCCCAAAAACTCTACTAAAGAACTTCTACAGCTGATAAATACTTTCAGTGATATGGCATGATACAAGATCAACTGAAAAAAATCAGTGGCCCTCCTATACACAAAGGATAAAGAAACAGAGAGGGAAATCAGAGAAACATCACCTTTCATGATAGCCACAAATAGCATAAAGTATCTTGGGGTAACACTAACCAAGGAAGTAAAAGATCTATTTGACAAGAACTTTAAGACCTTGAAGATATAAATTGAAGAGGATACCAGAAAATGGAAGTATCTCCCATGCTCCTGGATTGGTAGGATCTATATAGTAAAAATGCAATTCTACCAAAGGCACTCTATAGATTCAGTGCAATCCCCATCAAAATCCCAACAAAATTCTTCACAGACCTTGAGAGAAAAATAACTAACTTTATATGGAAAAACAAAAAGCCCAGGATAGCCAAAACAATCCTATACAATAAAGGAACTTCAGGAGGCATACCATCCCTGACTTCAAACTCTATTACAGAGCTACAGTAATGAAAACAGCTTGATATTGGCATAAAAACAGAGACGTTGACCAATGGAATCGAATCGAAGACCCAGAATTTAATCCAGAAACCTATGAACACCTCATATTTGACAAAGAAGCTAAAAGTATACAATGGAAGAATGAAAGCATCTTTAACAAATGGTGCTGGCACAACTGGATGTCAACCTGTAGTAGAATGAAAATTGATCCTTATCTATCTCCATGCACAAAAGTCAAATCCAAATTCATTAAAGACCTCAATATTAATCTGACCACACTTAACCTGATAGAAGAGAAAGTGGGAAGTAGCCTGCAATACATGGGCACAGGAGACCACGTCCTATGTAAATCCCCAGTGGCACAGACAATAAGAGCAATAATGCATAAATGGGACCTCCTGAAACTGAGAAGCTTCTGTAAAGCAAAGGACAATATTGTTAAGGCAAAAAGGCATCCTACTGAATGGGTTTTGTGTTTTTTAAAAACACTAGTTTTCCTTTGAAATTTTCATACAGTATACCTTGATCATATTCATGTCATACTTTGTCCCTCCAATTCCCTTCAAGATCTCATTCCAGACAATAGATACCAGATGGTCTATTCTCTCTAAAGATCCAGTTGCTTGGAAAGTAAGGTTTCTAACAGGTGAGTGTGGGGGATGAACACAAACCACAGCAATTTAATCATTCAATATGTTTTGCATTTAATGCTTGCAAGCTACAGTGTCTGGACTTTAATTTTAGTTATGGCTAATAAGGAAATACCCTCCTTACAACACCCGGTTTTAGTGTAAAAAGTGTGTCTGTGTGTGTGTGCGCGTGCGTGCATATGTATGTGTGTGTGCGAGAGAGAGTTTATGTGTGTGAGCACACCTATGTAACAAGCATATTCATGTGTATGGGCACATGAGTGAGTGTGTATGGAGGCCAGAGGACAACATGAAACATTTTTTTGAGGTGGTCTCTCACTGACCTGGAATTAATTAATCAAGGAGTTGTGACAGTGTAGCCAGTGAATCCTAGAGATCTACCTGTCTCTGTCTCCCAGTTCTGGGATTACAAGAAAATGTCACTGTGCTGGCTAGTTTTATGTCAACTTAACACAAGTTAAAGTCATTGAAGGAGGGAACCTCAACTAAGAAAAGAATTTCCTATGGTTGGGCTGTGGCATTCTCATAACTAGTCATTGATGGGAGAGGAATGTGGGTTATACCATTCCTAGGTTGGTCATCCTAAGTTCTTTAATAAAGCAGGGTGAGCAAGCCATGGGTAGCAAACCAGTAGGCAGTACCCTTTCGTGGCCTCTGCATCAGCTCCTGCCTCCAGATTCCTGCCCTGTTTGAGTTCCTGCTCTGGTTTCCTTCGATGTGTACTATAATGCAGAAGTGTAAGTCAGATAAACCCTTTCCTCCAATACTTGCTTTTTGGTCATGTTATTTCACCACAGCAATAGAAACCCTGACTACATCAGTCACTATATTTTTTCTGGTGGATTTGGGTTATCTAACTCACACATGCAAGACAAATACTTTACCAAATGGGCTCTTTCCCAAGTTCCCACTCTATGAGGTTTGCACTATTGATGTTAAAATTCAGCCCCTATATAATCAGCAGGCGGCTTAAGGCTGGGTAGGGCCCTCAACACATCAGTGGATTCTTTGAATGTCAGAGTACCGAGTCTTGTTTGTATTTTTGCTTTTGAAGACAAGGTCTAGTACAGTTCAGCCTTCCCACAAATTTACTATGTAGATGAGGGTGAGCTTGAACTCTTGATTCTCTGCCTTGTAGGCACAGATGTTACAGACATGAGTCATCCAGCTCCAGGACCATACCTGGTATTTGTTAGCATAGATGTCTGAGATGATTTTTCCATGGGTACAGGTAAAATTCACAGAACATAAAATCAAACATTTGAAAGAATACTCACAGTGAAGGGGGGCAGGTGAATAAGGAGTGGCAAACAGCAGAGGGAGGAGGAGAGTGGTGGTTCATCTTGATTGACAGCTTCATGAGGCTTAGATCACAATAGAAACAACCTCTTGGGCATCTCTGAAAAATAGTTTCTAGATGGCTTTTCGCATTGCTTTGGTTGTTTGTTTTGGAGACAGTGTTCCTCTGTCTAGCCCTGGCTGTCTGGGAACACCGTCTGCAGACCAGGCTGGTTTACAAATCTCTGAAAACTCAGATTTTTCAGCCTCTGCCTCCCAAGTGCTGGGATTAAAGGCATTTGCCAGAAAACCCAGCTCTAGATGTGGTTTTTGAGGTGGAAGTCCCTTTCAAAGTATAGGCAAAATCGTCCTATGTGTTGTGGTTCTAGACTGAATAAAAAGAAAAAGGAATTGAGCATCAGTACTACCACTCTGCCTACCCATCAGCTTCTTGCTGGATGCAAAAGTTAATGCGTTGTACAATATGGTACAACACCATGTCTGTTTACTAAACGGAGCAAGAAGAAGACATGCCAGAGGTGGACAGAGATGATGGTGGTTCATTTCGATTGATAACCTAATGGTTGGCACCTGAAAAGCCTAAATAAACAGAAAGTAAAACAAAGATTAACCTACATCCAGCCTTTATTTAGAAAAAGACAAATGTAGACAGAAGGACATGTTAATATTGGGAAGACTCATAAGATTGAGCCTGAATAAGACTGTAGAGATAGCTCAGTGGTTAAGAGCACTGACTGCTCTGCCAGAGGACTTGGGTCCAATTCCCAGGTCCCATATGGCAGTTCATTACTGTCTGTAACTTCAATTCCAGGGGATCTGGAAGACACCCTCACACTAATGAACATAAAATAAATAAATAAAAATACTTCATGTTAGTAAATCAATTAAGTACATAAATGAAAGAAAATGTTGTACCCAATCACTCTTAAGAAAGGGAAGAAAGTCCAGGTTTGTTGGCACATGCCTGCAATCCCAGTACTCAAGAGGCAGAGGAATGCTGCCTGGTTTACATAGCACAGTGTAGGCCAGCCAAAGATGCACAGTGAAATTCTGTCTCAAAAGAGGTACAGACAGGGATAGAGAAAGAGACCAACAGACAGACAGATGGAGAGAGAGAGAGAGAGAGAGAGAGAGAGAGAGAGAGAGAGAAAGAGAGAGAGAGAGAGAAAGAGAGAGAGAATGGTAGATATATTTGGGTTCAGAAACCATTCTCTGTGCTCAGTCAGCATACCTAGCATTTTGGGAGAGTGTGTAAAGCAAAGTGCCTTACTTTCATGTCTCTGAGTTGCCAGTCCTCTTTTTGTGAAGTGAGGATCACTGTTTTTCATTTACAATTACAATCTTCTAAGGGTTTATAGAAAAAAATTATATATATTATATATTGAAATTTAAAACGTGATTCTGTTGTACTTTATCATATGATGTTGGTATATTGGAAATTTGGACCCAAATTTGATGATTTTAAGAGATAGTGAGACCATGAAAATGTTACAGCCTAAGAAGAGACCGTCTCTGAATGGTTCTGAGCTCTGGCCTCCTGTCTTACCCAAGGGACACCTTGAGATTCAGCTCTCTGCTTCCCAACTGATCAATCCTCAGCTGTAACCATGGTTCATATTGACTTAAGCATAGTTGATGTGGATGGCATTTGGAGGCATCTACATGGTGTTTGGCTTTCAGATTCACAGAATACAAGAGTGATGGAGCCATGGGGGCTTCCAACAACATTTCCAAGCACATATTGGGAGATCAGACAAATGTCTGCAACAGTATTAGAGCCCCTAAAGAAGACCCCAATGGGTGATGTCTGGTAGAGGTATGAAAATGAAGCCAAGAGTAAGAGGCAGAGCAACTTGTAATGTGGCATACATACCTAAGAAAGCTGCAGTCAGTGTAGGAAGCCAGCCCAATCAAGTAGGTACCCGAAGAAACTCTCCCAAGCAGTATCACTGAGGCAGAGCTGTCCAAGGCCTTTTGACCCTGCTGCACTGTGCACAGATCTTTGTTCTTTGAGATTTAGGATTTAATGCTTGCCTTTGTCGGTTTTGCCTGTCCTCTCAGTGTACCTTAAAGTATGCCACAACTTGTTTTCTCTTTTCAGGCTGTCAGTCATACCGTTCATCCTGAGCCTCAGCAGAGACTTTGAGCTTACACCTCTGAGTGACGCTGGAATGAGACAAGACTTTGGCGTGTCATGAAATGAATACATTCATGTTCTTATATCAACATGTACTATAAATGTCAAGTGCAGAATTCTGTGGTTCGGTTGTGGTTTGTTCCTCCAAGAGCCCATGTAGGGGAAGCCTGGATCCTAGTGTCCCAAAGTTAAGCGGTAGTGGTACCATTAAGAGACAGAACCTATTGACTTTAAAATGGACATCTGCATCAGCCCCTTATAAGACTCAAGGAACATGAAAGGGGAGGGGTACAAAGAATGTAAAATCAAGAGAATGGAGAGGAATGCTATGGAACCCTATATTCCAGACATGGCATAGCTGTAGCATTCATGAGCTCACAGCATTGTGGATACCTGGAGAAAACCTTACTGGGCTCATCCACATTCCATCATGGGGGATGGGTCTCAGGGGGCCCACCATTCTCTAAGGTTAAAGATGGTTGAGGGAGAAGGAGTCTTTTTATTCAGTGCTGCAGTATGTAGGCAGTTGTTCACACTTCAGTAAATAGCATTCCACCCACACTCTGACAAGAAAATCTAAAGAAACTTAGTGGGTCACACACACCAAAACAGACATGAAAGTGGGCATTGGCTAGTGAGGAAGTAGAGGGTTAGCTGGATATGGTAAAAGACGTTAACTGGAGGGAGAAAGGATCAAATTCATTACATGCATGTATGAAATAATCAAAGAATAAAGTATGGATAGACAATATTTTAAAGAATGCTTTATTTGATTCAATATTCACATATGTCTTTCTTTTTCATTTAATTTTTTTATTTTTGGTGATTTCATACATGAGTACTGAGTCAGTTCATTTCTACCTCCTCTTCTAACCTCTGACTCTTTCTATGTTCCCATCACTCCCCCTCATGTTCATGACCTGTTCCTCTATAATTCTTACTGTTACACATACACACATAGCCATGCACACATACATGCGATCATATATCTTACTAAGTCCATTTAGAGCTGCTGGTTTGTATCCGTATTTAGGGTTGACTAATTCTTATTGGGCGACCTATCAGCGGGCTCAACCTTTGAGAAGACTGATTCTCCCCCTCTCAGCAGCCATTAATTGCCTGTAGTGCTTCATCTAGGAGTGCGGCCTTGTGCAATTTCTCCCATCCACAAGGGATGTTGGCTGATGTTGTTACTGGGGACTAGTTAAGGCAGCCTCATGGTTGAGATTTTATAGGCGCAGCATCCCTGTCATGTCTAGAAGACACTAACATCAGGTCCTCCGGCTCTTACAATATTTTCTCCACTTCCTCCTCCTCCTTCTCTTCCTCCTCCTCCTCCTCCTCC
>PVIU01024900.1:0-24691 GCA_004026605.1 Ondatra zibethicus
GTGTGTGTGTGTGTGTGTGTGTGAGTGTGTGTGTGTTCAGTACCTGTAGAAGCTGGAGAGGAGGGAGGTTGCATCTCCTGGAGCAGGAGTTGCAGGTGGTTGAGAGCTGGCCTATGCAGGTGCTGGGGACCGAATTGCTGTCCCCTGCAAGAGCAGCAGGAGCTCTTCACTGCTGAGGCATCTCTCCAGCCCTCCTCCCTCTTCAACCTTCATCCTGTCCTTTTTCCCCTCAAGCTTTTCCTCACTCATTGGTTGGTCCAGCTGACCTATATTTTTAATATCTGCACTGGCTTACGGTTGCACGGTAGGAAAAGGCCTTCTGCCAGCAACCTTGCTGAGATGGAAGGTAGTCTTCCCCCGTTCCAGCTTCAAGGTTGTCACAAGCCTTGTGTGAGTCTGAGCAGAGGGTCATCTCAGATATGCCAGAATTCCTGGCACACAAAAACTATGAGCCCATAAGTGTGTACTGTAGGAATTTCATACAGAGGATGACATGGCCGAGAGAGATGCACTGTTAGAGCTCCTGGGAAACTTCTAGAGAGGCTGACATGAGCTGAGCAAGTCTTATGAGAAACAGAGAAAGCCAGAGGTGTTTTGGATTTCGGGAATCTGCCTGCACATAATGAAATATCTTGGGATGGCCCAAACCTAATTACAAAACTTATCTGTAGTTGGGGGAGGGTGAATATAGAACACACTGTATGAAATTCACAAAGAACTGATAAAAAATTGAAAAAGGCTATACACTTCATGACCTGATGATGGTTTCATATGATGTGTTAAATAATTTTACACATGGAGCAATATGACAATATGTTGACACTCAAAAGTTTTGGAGCATTTCCGGTATCAGATATTTGCATTAGAGATGCTCACTGTATATTTGAATTGAATGAAAAAGGATACCTAGGTACTAGAATATTAAGAAGAGAGAATAGTTGGGTTGTGATGGCAAATGCCTTTTATCCCAGCACTTGGGAGGCAGAGGCAGGTGGATCTCTGTGAGTTTGAGGTCAGCCTGGTAGCCGGGTCTACAGAGTGAGTTCCAGGAGGGTCAAAAGCTACACAGAGAAACTTTGCCTCAAAAAACAAAACAAAACAAAACAACAACAACAAAAGCATTTGGAGTGCGATACAAAGAAACAGTGCATTTTCTAAATCATTAAACTAGTGCAGAGGATAAAGAGTAAAGAGATGGGGCTGGAGAGATGGCTCAGTGGTTGCTCTTCCAGAGGTCCTGAGTTCAATTCCCAGCAACTACATGGTGGCTCACAGCCATCTATAATGAGATCTGGTGCCCTCTTCTGGCCGCAGGCACACATGGAAGGAATGTTGTATATAAATAAATAAATCTTTAAAAAAAAAAAGAGTAAAGAGATGTCACCCACTAGCTGGAGGGGTGAGAGTAAGAGGTATTACTCAAAACGACACACAGGTATGGGAAAACCAAACAACCTCAATTTCACCCTGATGGAAACGGGATGAGATGAAAGGATTTGAGATCTGGTGACAATAGCAGACGTGAGCAGTGGAGGCCAATCAGACAGAGCATGGGTAGACACCACGATTCGCATCAACTTCAACAACAACCACGTCTACAAAGCAGTTTCCAAGCATTTGGCTTTGGCTACTTTTTCACAGTTTTAAACTTAGCCTTAATTTTTCAAATATTAACACATTAATAAGCATAGCAAGCTTGAAAGTATAAAATATAGTTCAATTTAACAATCTTTAATTCCTATGTAATTGGTTTATTGGACTGGTGTTGGTACAGTTGAAGCATACTTTTTAAGCCTCATGCACTCAAACTTATTTGAGCTGAGCAATAATTTATTATTATAAACAATAACTTAGATAAAAAAGAAAAAACCAAGCTGAATCCAATTTACTTGGAGATGGGTCGACCAATCTTTGGACGAAGTGATCTCTACTGTGCCCTGGCAATTTATTTTCTCCAGCAAACCGACACTTAGCGAGCCCAAACCTATAAAATAAAATTTAAAAAAGGCATCTATAAACTATGGGAAGTGTATATTAATTTGAGGAAGATTTGATTTCATTCAAACAGGTTGAATGAAACAGAAAGGTAAGGGCACAGGCCGGGAACCATGGGCTTGGACAGGGTGACCAACAATGACATTATTTTAGTCTGTTGCTCTCCAAAGGAGCAGTAGTGAGAGAAACAAATGTGCTGAGGATTGATACAGTAAATGCTATCATATTACACAGGTAAAAACAGCCTGCTGCATAGTAAGGGCCACCATGACAAATGACCACAAACTTGGTACCTTAAAATGTCCCCTTTGCCCCTGCCCTACATGTGTCCCGGATTCCCAGTGGATGCCTAGAACCAAGGCCAGTGCCGCCAGGCCCTCCATGCATACGTTTAATGCCTTTTATGTTGTAACTTGTCACCCTGCAGGGAGGGGCAATGACGCTAGGACTCATTTCTTTTTCTCTTCTCACAAACGGAAGATGCAACCCCAGTAACCTCAGCATGAATGTTATTGGAATTTTAATGACATTTGTGTTGCGTCTATAGATCACTTAGTAATATAATACAGTCATTTTCCTCATCAGTTTTAAAGCTTGCTTTGCTGGATATAGTACTTTTGGTTAGATATAGTACTTTTGGTTTCCCTTTCTTTTCTCTTTTCCTTCCTTCCTTCCTTCCCTTTCTCTCTCTCTCTCTCTCTCTCTCTCTCTCTCTCTCTCTCTCTCTTTCTTGAAACAGGACCTCCTAACATTTTAATTTTTTTCTTCACATTCCTGACTTTTCCATCCACATTGCTGGTTTCAGGTCACTGCTCATTTTTGCTGGCAAATGGCTAAGTTTTTTTTATCAGGCATTTTACCCATTTCGGTGTCTTTGGTTGGTTGTGAGGAATGGTGGTGCCATGCTGAAACTACAGGAGACATCATGATTCTCATGTCACCCCAGTGCAGGCATTGCTAATTGTCTCTGTATTGCTCCAGGCTTACTGTGCACACTGCTGAAGTGAGCCTGACTGTTACACTTTCAAGTTCACTGATGAGTATTTTCTGGTCTTCCCATAGAAAAGGGTGTGTGGGTGTGTTTGCAAATATTAATTTTAATGGAATTTTAAGTTGTATATACGCATTTATATATAATTTTAGTGTATTGATAAAGTTTAATATATAATAAATAAGCATATATAAAAATTATATATATGTATCCATACAGTATGCATTTTTACCATACTGATTTATTTTTATCTGTAGATTATCTCTGTTCTTTTGCATGTCTTCTATTTATTTCTTCTTCAGTGTCAAGGTTTTATTTTTACTGAAAATAGATTTTTTCCACACAATGTATTCTCGTCACGGTTTCCCTCCCTCATCTCCTCCTGGGTCCTCCCCACCTTCCTACCCATCTAACTCCATACCTCCCCCCTCCTCTTTTTTTTCTGGTTTTGAAACCTGTCCTGGAACTAGCTCTTGTAGACCAGGCTAGTCTTGAACTCACAGAGATCCACCTGCCTCTGCCTCTCGAGTGCTGGGATTAAAGCCGTGCACCACCACCGCCCAGATTTTTCTTTTTTTTTTTCCCTCTTTCTTTAGAAAACAAACCAGAATAGAACAAAATAAAGAGAGGAAAAAAAGCAGAAACAAAGAAAAGTCATGAGAAGCACATACACATGTGCACACACACATACACACACATGCACAGGAAACCCATAAACCCACAAAATCAGAAACCATAACATATAAGCAAAAGTCAGTAAGGTTAAAAAAAGTTGCCCAGGCAAAGCATTAGGAGACAAAAATGAAAAATCTCCAAAAGTACTGAGTTCGTTTTGAGTGGGCCATCATTTATCAGATATGAATATTGCTGCTTGAAGGTCGTTGTCTACTAACACTGTCATCAATGTTAATGACTTCTGGCCTAGGGTCACAATCCTGCTTATATCCATAACTAGTTGTTTTATATGGTAGGGTAAAAACTGTAATTCTGAGTCGTCAGGTTCTGAATTTTCTTATCTTTTCTTTAAGTGCTTATGTGACTCGGTGCCTTGAATCAGCTTGAAACCTCTTTGGTCAGTTCTTTTTTCTTTCTTTCTTTTTCAGTTCTAGGACAATCTTTTCCTGGGGGCTGGATGCCTCTAAAGTCCACCTGATGTTCAGTCTCTCTCTGACAGGGTCTGGTTGGTGGAGCCCAGACTAGTTTTAAAATTCCTGTAGGTGAGAATGACTTTGAACTCACTGATCTTCTTGCCTCCACTTCTCAAGCTCTGGGATTACAGGCCTGTGTGAACAGGCCCAGCCACCCAATGTCATGAGGTCTCTCCACTCAAGGCCACAAGAGCACAAATAATTCCCAGGTCTGTGTCAGTGAAGAGTTATAAAAAAGCGTTAGGATTTCATTTTCCTTATGGTAAATATGACTTCAGAAAACTCTAAAAATTGATTTTACCCCTTTTCTTCCTATCGAGAAGCTTCTGTCTTAGAGAACATCTGATTTAAAGTTACTTAGCACCCCACACACGTGTGTAAGTGTGGGGGTGTACAGGTCAGAGGCCAACTTCTGGGCCTTGTTGAGGAAGGGCGCCTCTTGTTTCTGCTGCTGTGCTGTGTGTCGTCCAGATGAAAACATCTGGGCAGTCCTCCTGTCTCTGCCTCCAGGCTCACCAAAGGAGATCTGGGCTTGCAGAGGTGCACTACGTCAGGTGGAACCCGGATTGCCATATATATATGAACAATTGTACACACTGACGCCAGTTCTCTCTTTTAACACAAGATGGCACTAAAGGTCTAATCTTTGGGGAATAACAAGGCTGGATTTCCTTAAAAATACATTCACTATGTAATTATGTAAGCCTTTAAGAACAGTGTTTAAATCTAATCACTCTGAAAGGACAGCACCAAAGTATGTGAAATGCATTAAATGAGTTTATGTAACTGGAAGAAAAGGTAGTCACTATTCTAAGAGAAAGATTATTTGTGTTTTATGAGTTTAAATACACACAAGGAGATGAAAAAACCCACAACTGGTTAAAATCAGATGGAAACATAATACACACTAACTTCGCAAGTCAAAATATGGGGCAAACTGAGTCCAGAGTGTGCTCTACAAACACAAGAAAGTTTTACATTGGTATTTGACATGGCACAGGTATCCATCTCCTTTTCAACAGGATAAATTAAGGCCATGTAAGAGTCGACCTTGACGCTGAGGCGCGCGCGCGCACACACACACACAAAGCCCTCTCCCTCCAAGGTAGGCATGATTTGCTCCTGCCTGTGAGCAGACAGGGTGTGCACACTTTCTGAGACTTTAAATCTCTAGGGAGTATGTGCTACTAGGCCAGACGAAAATAGTTGTTGCAACTTTCCAGTGAGACTTGTGCTTATCAACACAGCCTGGTTGGTCTTCGTGCCTCCATTCTGTTTAAACTGGTGAGTTAGAGAAAAGCCCAGAGGTGGTGACCCAGCTGGAGACGGAGGCCAGGAGCCTAGGTTTGGTGCTGTGCGCTGGGGCAACCTGAGTGATGGGCTGTGGGTTGGTTAGTTGTGGCTTTGCAGAATGTTTACATACATCTTTGTGTGTTACACTTCTAGCTCTGCCTGTCAGCTCCAGCAGAGCATCAGGGATGGAGGGGCAACGCCTAGTGAGTAGATTCTATTTTGCCATGCTACTTCCTACTTCCTGTCCCCTCTTAGTTTCCATCACTGGAACAAAATACCTGAGGTTGTTAACTTTTTAAAACACACACACACACACACACACACACACACACACACACACACACACACACAGAGCCAACCACTAAAGTTTCTTTGTAGATCATGGTTTCAGTCCATAGTCTCTTGGTTCTATCACGTTGATCCTTTGGTAAGGGGGGACCTCATAGTGAAACAAAGCTACTTAGTTCATAGTGGTCAGAAAGCAAAAAGAAGAAGGGGTTTTAGTTTCATTGTCCCCCCAAAAGCATGCCCCAGTGGTCTAACTCCCTTCCACGAGGCCCCAATTCCTGAAGATCCCACCAATCCCTGCTAGCCCCACAGACCAACCCTTTAGCATGCTCTCCTGGTTTGCTTTTCTAGTGCTGTGATAAAACATCACAGACCCAAAGCAACCTGTGGAGGAGAGGGTTGATTTGGCTTGCTCGGGGCAGGAACCTGGGAATGGGACCTGAAACAGAAGCCATGGAGGAACACTGCTTGCAAGCTGGCGCCTCATGATGTGCTAAGCTGTTTTCTTTACCACCATAAAGGCTGGGCTCTCCTCTAGCAATTAACTCTCAAGAAAATGCTCCACAGACTTACCTACAGGCCATCTGATGGAGGCATTTTCCCAATTAATGGTTCTCTTCCCAAATAATTCTAGCTTGTGTCAAGTTGACAGGAAAACTAGGACACATACTCTTTGGGGAGCGCAAGACTCAGACTGTAACTGTGTGTGCACAGAGCCATGTTCTTTTAAGAATTCTTTGTCAGCTGGGTGGCCGGGGCACACACCTTTAATCCCAGCATTTGGGAGGCAGAGCCAGGTGGATCTCTGTGAGTTTGAGGCCAAGAGTTAGTTCCAGGATAGGCTCCAAAGCTAGAGAAACCCTGTCTCAAAAATTCAAAAGAAAAAGGATTCTTTGTCTACTGAACATAAAACTCCACCAGAATTAATAACTTAGATAACTTGCTGACTCTCAGAGCTTAGACTACGGATAGAGATTGTTTCTGTTGCTAGGCAAGTAATCATTTGTTGTAGCATATGGCACTTTCAACTGGGCATGAGCAATGGTGCTCTAAAGAACGGCCTTCGCTATATCGTTATGTTCGGATTTTATATGTTCACTATTTCTCTAGAGGAAATAAGTACAGACCACCCATCGGATGTTAGAGCCACTTTCTTTCCCGTGTCTTAGGAAGAAGGCATTTGTGAATATTCAAATGAGCAGTATAAAAAAAAGCCTTAGAAATGAACACCAAATCACATGATTGATTGGTGAATATTTATGAGTTGATTATGAAAATGAGTTTCTACTAATAGAAACCAAAATACATGAAAGAGTTTAGAATTTGCATAAAATATTTATGACTTTCATATTTCCAGTTTTCAATCCCGGTTTATGGACTATACCCTAGAATCCCCAAACAGAACCATGGTCTCTACATCATGGGTCTTCAATTTCAGGGTTTTTTTTTTCTAAAACTGATTTCCTTTAATTCTAATATTAAATGGTGAGACAAGATGCATGCATTTTTTCAATAGTGAACTGAGAACCTACTATGTGCTATCTACTCCATGAAGCATAGAGAATGCAAAGCTATTTCAATGCCCCTCTCCTGGGTTCTCCTGCCCCAGAGGAGGAACTGCATACTACAGAAGAGAGGATGGGAGATTTGTGACCTCAGAGCACATAGAGGACAGTGTCACACGGAGAAGGGTGTGCTGGATCCACGCCACCCTTGTGCAATGCTGTACCAGGCAGAAGAGAGGTGGAGTAGAGAAGGCAAATTACAGACACAATGGCACTAGATACGTGTGGTCAGCTACGTGCTATTTTCTAACTTGAGATAAATTTACATTTTTTACATATTTCTGCCAGAGATTATTTTCATTCTGTGGAAAGCTGAGGGGCATACACTTCCATATTCCCCACTCCTCAGGAACTAATGTTTCTTGAATGTTCCTATGTTAAACTTTAAATATGTGGTATCGTTCAAGAAACTCAATGCAAAACAGCTTTGCAAGGACGGGTGGCACATTCTGAGAGGGCAAGAGCCCCCACCAAGATCTGCCCCTGCTATTTCCAAGGAAAGGTTTTCCATCTGTGACAGGAACAAGGGCCAGAGCAGAGGCAGAATGAATAATGGCAAGTCCTATGGGCACATCTGTGTGCTAGGCAGCATTAAAAGTATTTACATATATTGAATTAGTGAATCCTCGAGACCTCTTTGGAAGGAAGGTGCTATTGCATGAACACAAATGAAGCAAAAGGAGTCAGATATGATGTTCAAGGTCCCAGAGGCAATAACCGGACAGTTCCAGGGCCCCTGCACATACATCAAAGGCCACCTTTTGACTCAGGCCAAGACTTAAGTCAGGGTCCCAGTAAAGACTCTGCTGGGAGAGATACTCTGGGTGGAAGGCACAGACGGGGAAGAAATCTCAGGTCTCCATGTAAGAATAAGAATCAAGTACTGCCGGATGAGGGCAGTGAGCAGGAGGAACAACAGGAGAAGGGAAACACGATGCAAATAAAAGTCTCAATTTGCATTTTGCTTTCTAATGAACTAATGAGTGAGTGAATAATTAATGAGGATGAAGCTAATGTCCTTAGATGTATTAAACTAGGGGCTTAACCACTGAGTCACATCTCCAACCCCTGTTTTGTTTTTTTAAACAGGAAATATCAGTGTGAGGAATACATTTTCAAACACTTGTTTAAAACAGAGAGATGAGGGCTGGAGAGATGACTCAGAGGTTAAGGGCACTGGCTGCTCTTCTAGAGGTCCTGAGTTCAATTCCCAGCACACACATGGTGACTCATAATCATCCATAATGAGGTCTGGTGCTCTCTTCTGGCATGCAGGCAGAACAGTGTATATGTAACAAATAAATAAACAAACATTTAAAAAATTGTAAAAAAAAAAAACCAGAGAGATGATAGGCATGATGGTTCATTGTAATTCCCACACCCAAGAGATTGAGACAGGAGGACAGCAAGTTTGAATTTAGCCCAGGTTACAAAGTTAGTTCAAAGTCTGCCTTGTCTCAAGAAAACAGGGGCTGGATATTTAGCTCAGTGGTTGAGGGCTTATCTAACAGTGTAGTGCCCTGACCTGGATTCAGTCTCCAGTAGTTCTGAAACCCCCTCATCCTGTCATGATAGCTACTTTAAGCTGTTAACTTGATTTAGCATCATGAAGGAGACATACTTCTGAGCACCTCTTATTTCCAGAGAGATTTGAGCCATCTTGACTGTGAGTAGCGCTTCTCCATGCATTGGCGAGGATGCTGGACTGAGCAAAATGAGAAAAGGAGAACGCCCCAGCACCCGTAGCTCTTGCTTCCCAGCTATGGAGACAATGTGAGCACCACCTTGCCTTCCTACTTCATGCCCTCCCTGCCACGGTGGCCGATACCCTCACACTGCGAGCCAAAACAGACCCTTCCTTTCTTACACTTTTTCCTTGGGCATTTGTTCACAACAATGAGAAAAGTAGCTAACACACAGCCACAACGAAAACACCACAAGGGAGGCTGGAGAGATGGCTCAGCAGTCAAGAAAGCTTTCTGCTTTCTCAGAAGACTAGAGTTCAGTTCCCAGAACCCCCATTTGGGCAACTTACCTGTAATTCCATTGCCAGGGGATGTGACTTACACATATGTACACAGGCACACCTATACACACACAGATACACACTCATGCATAAAAATAAGCAATATATCTTTAAAGAAACAGCAAACTCATCTCGGTGGTGGTAGTGCACGCCTTTAATCCCAGCACTCAGGAGGCAGAGGCAGGTGGATCTCTGAGTTCAAGGCCAGCCTGGTCTACAAGATCTAGTTTCAGGACAGGCTCCAAAGCTACAGACAAACTCTGACTTGAAAAAAATCAAAAACCAAAATGACAAAACAAATAAACAAACAAAGAAAAACAAAAAAACCCCCAAAACAACAACAAACTCTGGTACATAAAAGTATTATGGCGTACCTATACAATTCCTCACTTGAAAACATTTTCTACTCGAACCTCTCAATTGAGCACTTTATCGCATATCATACATGTTGACAAACATTAAGAATTGTTGGTAGTTATCCGGAAAGAAGCTGAACTTCCCTGTTCCTTAGGTTTCTACTATGCTGGCATTCATTTGCATACACAAATATTTATGCCACTATAAAATGCACATAAGTGAAACATCTTTTAAAAACTTTATTCGAAATGGTTTCTTTTCTGACTACTCAATTCCACAATTCATAAGAAGCAAAGGCCTTTGATCTGCACATATTCTCATCAGCCACCAGATGGCACAAGGTGTGAGCGTTTTCTTCTGACAGGGCCACTGTGCACATCTTGACCTATAAACTCAAAATAATGTATTTTGAAGTGTCCTATCACTCAAACAGCTCAGCTGTTTTAGCCACATGTAGACATGAGTGACTAAGTTGAAATTGACATGGGCCTCATTTTTCTAAATCTTGGGGTTCTGGAAGACTCTGGCCAACATAATGAACCAATGAACAAACAAGTAAGACAGAACAGCTCCATTACAGGAGACAGGAAAAGGAGTCAGGTCAAAGCAATGACCACCTTAGATTCTGAGTAAATTTTTCAACTGCAAAATAAACTTGACACAGGCCTTCAAGAGAAAACATGTTTATACCCCTTCATATTCAGCGTGATACATATTTTTTCCTGCCTGTTATTTATGCTGAAAGCAGGAACACGATATAAAAACGTTTCTTTGCTTTGACCCAAAGAAAAGTTGTTGTTAAAGTTTGTAGAAAAAAAAAGTAGAGAAAAGCCTATTTGCCTTTTATTCAAATTCATAACGTAGAGCATGATTAACGATTGAAAAGCCCAGAATACTGGCCGCTGACAAGAGCTAAAATGCGAGATGAAGAAGCTGGGTGCTACAAGGTCTTCCCTTCCCAGGCCTCATGGAAGCACATTTGCTACACACTGTAAAGAAAGCAGACTGCTTACCTGCTTTCTCTCCTATGTGGAATCCAGGACACACACGTGCGTGCATGCACACACACACACACACACACACACACACACACACACACACACACACAGAGAGAGAGAGACAGAGAGACAGAGAATAGAAGGGGGACTTGTTTGGGAAGAGAAAGGGGCCTTAGCAGAGAGATGGGCAGGGAGAGAAAGGGAGTGTTTAATATGTCCTGAGTATATATTTTAATGGAAAAAAATTTAAAAACCCATCACTTTGTATAGTGAATACGCCTTTATTTGTTGTATGTGGTGTGTGCACATGTGGGTTTGTGTATGTGCATGTAAACCTATGTGTGGCTGTGCACATGTGGATGGAGGCTAGTGGTTGACATCTGATGTCTTTCTTGATTGTTCCACTAAGACAGGGTTCCTCGCTTAACCTGGGAGCTCTCCAATTTGGTTAGTAAAAAGTATCTCAGTTTGACAGGATTCCCTGTCTCTGACTTCTGAGCACAGGGATTACAGGAGGGACAGCTGGCCTATCTGGCATTTACATGGGTACTGGGGACCTAGACTCTGGTCTTCATACATGCATGGCAAGCACATTATTCCCAGATCCTCCTCCAATAAAGCAATTTAAATTATATAAGAATAAAGATTTTATATGTGTACATAATCTTTATTCATATGTATATAAATATATTTGTATATATACATGTATTTGTGTATATATATGTGTGTATATATGTATGTGTGTGTATACACATGGTTCCTGAATGAGAAATTTTGGGAAAACAAAGTCAGAGCTATGAGAAAGATGAAAAGGTAGCTAACTGGTGATAACTAACTCTGAAGAGCACTAGCTTGCTCCTCTGTGGCTCATGTCCTCTCTCCATGATGCCAGCTTTTGATGTGGCATTCCCCTCTGTATGCTGTGAATGTGTTTTGTTAATGAATAATGCTGCTTTGGTCCTGTGGCAGGGCAGAATGGAGCTAGGTGGGGAAACTAAATAGAATGCTGGGAGAAAGTAGGCGGAGTCAAGGAGGCCCCATGTAGCTGCCAAAGGAGAAATATGCCCATCCTCCGAACCTTACCCGTAAACCACAAGCCTCATGGTAAAATACAAAATTGAAAATAGGTTAGTTTAAGACATAGGAGCTAGCTGGCAATATGCCTAAGTGATTGGCCAATCAGTGTTGTAATTAATAGTTTCTATGTGATTATTTTGGGTCTGGGCAGCCAGGAAACAAAGGTGCAGTCTCTGCTTACTAGCTTTCCTACCTGTGTTCGTGTGGAAGAAAATTATACTTTCTTATGATCACTCTCATGCTTAGAAAAGGCACAGGCTGCTATTCCCAGGGTTTCTGCTAATGGCTCAGTAGACAGTAGAGAGCAGAATCACCAACACTCAAGGTCAATGCTATCACACATTCAAAGCACTTGGAATGTCTTACTTCAACTTCCATTGTTTATGATGCTGCTGATTTTGTTGCTTCCATTTGTAATACTGTCCCATGAATTTTGGATCTCCAAGAACTGAAATAAAATGATTAAAAAAGAAATATTCATATACACTCTTTAATATAGTTCAGAGTCGAAAGTACCTCACTTTTCATTAAGTTGATATGTTGCAATTGCACACACTGTATAGTTCATGTTACAATGCTTGAAGACTTTGCAAATGTTTTCTTTTTATTAGAACTATGTAATACTCAATATTGTTTGAAATAAGTAGCTTGTGACTTAGAAATTGTTTTCATTATAATGACATTCGTTTACATATCATTTATGTAGTTAAATAAAATTTATGGTAGATCATTGCTTTGGACTGAAGTGTTGCACTAGGCCCCAACACCACTGCAAGATGGAGTTCCTCAAGCTGGGTGGTGGTAAACGCCTTTAATCCCAGCACTAGGGAGGCAGAAGCAGATGGATCTCTGAGTTTGAGGCCTGCCTGGTTTACAGAGTGAGTTCTAGTACAGCTAAGGCTACACAGAGAAATCCAGTCTCGGAAAGAAAAACAAAAAAGATGGCGTTTCCTTTTTTTTTTGTGCTCACAGTGCTGCTTAAAGCAAGCAACAGAGTCCCTAAACAAAGCAGACTACACTAACCAACAGAAAGGCCCCAGTCAGGCTTGGCAGTCCCCTCTGGTGTTCCCTCATGAGAAAACTAACCTGCTTGATTCCTGGTTCCTATCCCGTAGTTAAATTGCTACCCAATTCATGATTCACTAGTAAAAGCCAATTTCATCTTTAAACTTGCTGAAACTTTGTATCTTAGTAATAGTAATAAAGTATTAAGATAACTCATGAAAATCATGGACCCTAATAGCTTAATGAATCTCTAATTCAGCTCTTGGAGTGAAAAATTGAATCTTGGGATTGGAAGTAACAATGTTTTCATTTCTTTTTTTTTAAAATTTACATTTGTTTATTTTTTAATGTTTATTTATTTATTATATATACAGTATTCTGCTTGCACGTCTGCCTTCACGCCAGAAGAGGGCACCAGATCTCATTATGGATGGTTGTGAGCCACCTTGTGGTTGCTGGGAATCAAACTCAGGACCTCTGGAAGAGTAATCAGAGCTCTTAACCTCTGAGCCATCTCTCCAGTCACCAATGTTTTTATTTCTGTTCTGAGAACTGTTACTTTGTTTTGCTTCCCGAGCCTATGCACACCAAGTAAAGATTCTGCTGGACACCTACATTCCAGGGACATTTCAGATCTGGATCTTTCACAGAGCAAGAGTCTCAAACATATGGTCCTCCTGGCCTCAAGTGAATCCTTTGGCCATGTTACCATGACACTGCCCCTTCCCCTGGCTGATGACAAGGGCCACAGTGGCCTCCTAGATCTGAGCATTGGGTGTTGCAGCTCTGGCCCAGGTCATCTTTCTGGATCCATGCCAGACGAGTTTATCCCTCTCCCAAGGAGTGAGCCTCTAACGCTGAAGACAGATCTTAAGGAAGTGTTGGCTCCTTAAATGTTTTAGAACTTGGTTTTTCTAGAGACATTCATCTTCACTGTTCTCGTGAGAACCTTAGTTGATGTTCTTATTAAAATTTATATCCAGAAGCTGGAGAAATGGATTGGTGGTTAAGAGCACTTGCTGACCAGGCAGTGGTGGTGCATGCTTTTAAACCCAGCACTCAGGAGGCAGAGGCAGGTGAATCTCTGTGAGTTCGAGGCCAGGCTGGTCTACAGAGCAAGTTCTAGGACAGGCTCCAAAGCTACACAAAGAAACCGTGTCTCAAAAAAACAGGAGAAAAAAAAAAAACCACTTGTTGTTCTTCCAGAGGATCCAGGTTCAAGTCTACCCCATAGAGCTCACAGCTACTTATAGTTCCAACTCCAGGGAATTGAGCACCTCTGGCTTTTACTAACACACACATGCAATTATATATAACTAAAACAAAACAAAAACCCCTTTAGATCCATGGCAGAGAATTTAGTTCAGTGGCAGAGCCCTGGGCTTCCATCCCTAGCATTCCCAAACAGCAGGATTTTTATTTTGTTCGACTGGTAAAGGTGCAAGTGGACTTGCCAGCCCGCTGTGTGGTACGTTTCTGTCAACCTAGCTCACGCCTTCATTAGAACAGTTTGAAATCATCTTACCTTACTGGATCACAAGTTTGTGGTTAGTCACAAGCTTTATGCTGCCAATCAAATTCACATAAAATGTACCGAAAACTGTACTCTTAACCTACATCACAGATCCACACCTGTTCCTCCCCTCTCCCTACCTCCTGTCCCCTCCCCTCCTCTCTTCTCCCCTTACCTCCCCCTCTTCTCCTCATCCCTTACTTCCCCTCTTCTGAGTTTGTAGTTGAACCACCTAACTGGCCAGATGCTCTCTACCAGTCTTACTGTTATTTGGAATCTCTAGCATATCAATGGTTTACTCTTTCTTTTGACAGGGTTTCTCTGTGTAGCCCTGACTGTCCTGGAACTAGCTCTGTAGACCAGAGCAGCCTCAAACTCACGTAGATCTGCCTGCCTCTGCCTCCCGGGCACTGGCACTAAACGTGTGTATCACTACGCCTGACCAACGATTTACTTTTTCTTTGTAATGTGATGCCATTTGCTTTAGATAGACGTTTTTTTCTATGAAGGAGAGCCATTATACCATTTTACCAGATAGACTAGCAATGTTCCAGGGTCATCTTATCAACAATCTTCCATTTGTATGGACAAAATTAAAGATTTTGCTAAGTTTCTATTTAAAGATTTGTATTTTTCTTTAGTTTTCTGAAAGGCCTTCCTGCCTTATGGATGTGAAGCTGTATGGCAGGCAGTCCCCACCTCATGTATTACAAATCCAGAGAGGCCAGGCCACCTCTCCGAGCAGTGCATTCATGTTCTGTTGACTCCAGCTTCACTGCTTTCATCTCAGAGGTGAAGACACCACAATTCTGCTTACCGGCCTTGAAGGCTTCTCATATTTGACCTCTATGACTTTTTTTCTGCTCATCTGTCTTCTACCATCCACTTGTAAACTCCTTAGATTGCTTACCTACAATACGTATCTTCTTGTCTCCAAGACAGTCAACTGTTAGGATATACGTGTTCAAGGAACAATGCTGGTTAGAGGAAAAGGACAAAGGAGGAGGAGTGGGCCCAAGTTCTCCAGGGTGAAATCCCTCCCTCACATCTCTTGCTTGTGGGATGGTTTCATAAGTCATGGCAGAACAGGGTTCCTTCCATAGCTTTCGTAATGTCATTCTTTCTCCTGAAAATTACACTGTTGCTTCCACTCTGGAATTGTTTGTTTCCGCAGCAGTGGGGATAGAACTCAGGACCTTGTGTCTCCCTACTCATTTTTTTTTTCATAATGAGACAGGACAGAAAGAGGCAGGGATTTATCTTTTTAAAATAATCGATCCCCTTAATTTTATTAAGCAAGAGTAAGAAATTTATTACCAGCCATATAGCCTGTCCACAAAACACATCTATATGGTTTCTGAAATGTATATGTAAAAAACTTACAATCTTATTTTTTAGTAACAGTAACAAAGTTTTCCAGAGTTCACATGATGGATTACAAAGACACACCTAGATAGTCAATGTTGGGACAATGTGGGTTCATGTGGGCCTAAAATGCTGGCTTATGGTCTGGACAAATCTTGCTGATACAGACACTTTTCTCTATGTGATTTGGTTGTGTGTGTGTGTGTGTGTGTGTGTGTGTGTTTTGTTTTGAAGTCACCAAGGGAAAGGCAGGAGTATTCTCTAGCTTCTCTTCAGGTTCTAGCAAGCTTCCAGGCTCATAAGTCATGCCATGGTCTTGCCATGCCTGAGAGAGGGTAGGCTCTTTTTGGCTCCTTAGCCTGGCAGTTGGAGTTGGGGGTGGGGAAGGTGGAGAGAATGGGAGGAGGGGAGGGAGTGGGAACTGGGATTGGTATGTAAAATAAAAAAGATAGTCTGTTTTTGTTTTGTTTTTTAAATAAAATTTTAAAATAACTTGAAAAAGAGGCAGGGAAAATTTAGAGGGGCATGAAAAGAGAGAAATACTCCTCTCCTTGGAATCCAGTGAAGCCCCTGGCAAGCAGGAAAGCAAGAATGCACAATTAACAACCGCTTAAGGCCTTTCTCCCTTCCCAGATGTAAACCTGTAATTTTCTAGGAATCTCACCCAGAAACCCCATTTGCAATGAAAGGACACACGCGGACTAAAGTCCTTGGGCAACCCTAGAGGCTTCTGGTTTCCCCTTATCAGATTATAATTTCATCCAAGGCACCTCCAGGACTACTCTATAATCTCGTTTACCAAATGAGAACAAAAGAGGGCAGGAGAGAGATAACTTGAGAGTCACCAAAACGTCCCTATGGATAATACTAAGACAATTAATTGCCACTCTCCTCTGAGAAGCCCATGCCTTATTTTCCCTACTTTCTCTAGAGGAACATATAATCCCCTTGGGTGTATCTTTCTTTCTGAGTGCCTGTCTCTTAACTCTCATGCTTAAATCTATACCAACATATTTTTAACTTTTTCCCAACTTTGCCTCATCTTTGGCATTGAAGCCAGGAATCCTGGCTTGGTCTGAGTTGAGATCTCTAAAATCCTAGGAAAATTCAGATTGTTGTATGCTCATTTGTTCTTCTGCCACTGGCAATGATGTGCCGCTTTTCCTGCATAAGCAGGTGACTTCAGAGTTGCTCATCTTCTCTGGAGGATCTCTCACATCCAGAAAACATGGCACCAGCTTGCATTAGTGTGTTTCCTTTACAGACATATTATCTCATACAACCCTAGAGCACCTAGAAGCAGGGCGAATATTCTTTGCTCATTAATAGGAGTGAAAGATGGCATTCAACTAGGCAAGCCATTCTCTTGAATTTTCTTACCCATATGTTGCAAAACTAGCATCGGGCTAAGGAGTTGCTGACTTCTGATGTCATGCTGTCCCCACCTGTGGCTGTGCGTTATGGTCACCCAGGGAGCTTTCAAAACTCCCACTACCCAGTCCTCCTGCCAGCCCTAGTGGAACTGGTCTGGGTGTGCTCTTTATGTTGGAATTTTTACGGGCTCCCCAGGTGGCTCTAATGAGCAGCTGAGGCTGTGCGCGGGGCTCTGGAAGCAGGCACGCAGCTTCCTGCAAGGAAGGAAGGGCCTTGGGAAGCCTCAAAGACTGAGAGTCTCCTGGGGTGAAAGCAAGCACCCCCCTGATGCCGGAGGCTGTTTGGTTTGCCTGCTGACAGCAAACAAGCACCAGGGAGCCTCCACACAGCGCCGCACAGCATGGCGCTCTCAGGAATTCTTTTCCTGGAACGTAAGCATTTCCGTATGGGGATCATATTCTGTCGTTAAAGAGCTGTTCCTACAACCATATGCATGGCTTTTCTCTCTGCCAAACCCCTGATTTGACATTTTATAGTGATGGGCAGAGAACAGCGGGGTCACTGGTACATTTCTCTGTATGATTTCCTATGACTGTGAATGAAAATGACACGCATTTCAGAAACGCTGCTTACCCTTCAGCATTCGAATGTAAATCTCACACTCTGCTGGGATAATACATTGTCATATTATAAAGGCAGAATATATCATAGGAAGGAAATGCAGAGCCAGAGGTCTAATCCAAGTCTTTGGACCACAGTGCTAATAACTGAGGATGGGCATGTATGCTGACTGCTGTTCTCTAAGTACACTCTAGGCACTTCCACCCTATGATGTCATTGTGTTGTGACTACTCTCATTTTTACAAACAAGGCAACTGGGCCATGGACTGCAATAGACTGACGAATGTCACACAGCCAGCAAAGATAGGCCCTGGGAATGTGGCTCCACAATTTACCTTCTTTATCAATATGTGGTATTTTCTCGCATGTGGATGACCCTAGCTAAATTACCTGGTCTCCTAGACTCGTTTTCTCATCTGAAGAAAAAAGGATTAGAATCATGTCTAGTCCCTCGGGCAGATAGATGTATGGCTATTTGTTACATATATTAAGGTGTTCTGTAAATAAACATCAGTTGAATAAATAAAGGGATGATGAACTAGCATGGTTAAAAGCATAATATATACAGACACACTCTATAGACTGTATCGTGAAAGAATACACTCATGACGGTTATGTAATTAAAATCTAGACATAGCTTTGTGGCTCAAAAATATGAAAAAGTGTTAATAGCCAAATCAAAATACAATTACTTCCTACTCATAAAATACAAATCTCTTAAAATATGCATGGGCCATTCATAGCCTCAGCAATGACAAGAATATGGATTGTAAATGAAGTTAGGAGGTTTCCTTTGCATTTGAGTCATTGGAGGAGCAGTCTACAACCTAAAGCTTTATCTTCATTACTGCAAGGAAATTAGGCCATTAAAAAAGCCGGTGTTGGCTCCCATCCAGCTGAACTATCAAAAGGCAACAAGGCCGGCAGCATCTGTCAGGTTTGCATTTGCTTTTGAAAATTAGGTGCTGGCTATTTTTGAAGGCAGGCTCTTGGAACATTTTGAGAGCGATTCCAGGGGAAGGAGGGGCAGTGGGATTGTGTAATCTGCCATCCAGTGTTAGACTCAAAGTCCTAGGAACACTTCTGGGCTACAGAGAACTAGGCCCAGGCTCTTGCTTTCCCAAACGATGCGTTGCAGACTGAGTTAGTGACAGACCAATGTAGAAACAACAAAACCCAACAAGCTGGAGTCAACTGCCTTTGAGGGAGGAGCCACTATCAGAAAATCACCATGATTTTCTTCCATTTTAAAACTGCTTTTTATTAAGGGGCAATTGTTGCCAAACTCTCTCACATTTTGGCACATTATTGTATCTTTTGCCTAGGAGTTAAGTTTCTGAGGACCCCCTATGCATTTACATATTACCATCCTGCAAAAAAAAAAAAGAAAGAAAGAAAGAAAAAGAAACCTTTTTTTGAGTGGTTGGGTTTTGGAGGAATTTGCCTCTTAGCTTCTGGTCTCTGCAGTTAGTATCTTTCAACATCATGTTTTTTGTCCCCAAATTCATCTGTGTCCCTCTATACACTTGAAACATACTGCCTGCCTAAGGTACATCTGGCCACCAAACTTTGAAATTAAACACCCATGAACTCTGATATCAGCAATAAAATTCTTTGAACTAACAGTGTTGCTAAAAATCTGTGTATCATAATACCCTTTGAATGACTTTGTTTTTCAACCACTCATGTGTGAGTGGGGATGATAATGTATAATCACAAAGTAATCAATAACCAACTTCCTGAGAGAGCGTGTGATTTCATAAACATTATCTAGCCTACTTGGTTTTATATTTGTCAAGCTTAATAGTACCTTTGCCTTATCTTATGTCTGAAAAGTAAATACAACTTTTTTTTTTGCTATAGTTAGGAAACAACTGGAATGAGATGATGTCCAATGAGACTCAAAATTACAGCAGCGACCATGAGGCCAGAGGTGAGTGTAAGGAAGCATTATAATGTTACAAGAGATAAATCAAGAATACAAAAATAATTAAAAGGCATACGGTTGTTCTAAGGATTATTAGGCAGAGGAAAATGAAAAAATAATGAGCTCCCAGTACCTAAGAAGGAAGGAGGGACAGATTTGGGAGCTCAAGGGTGAACCGGGTTCAGGATATCTAAATGGCATACCTGTACCATGTGTAGGTGAGGGGGCTCAGAGCCTGGCTGCACATGTGCCTGTGGGTGCAGAAGAGGGTCTGGCTAGAGGTGTGGTTTGGGCATCACTGACTAATGAAAACGATGGCAGCGAGAGAGGCCTTTCAGGGAGATGGGGAGAAGGGTAGGGAAAAGGTCATCACCGAGGAAAGAGGCAGAAGAATACTTAGGAAAAAAGAATAAAACTTGTGGACGCAGGGCAGTATGGACATGATGAGAGCACAGGCAGCAAGAGCTAGGAGAGAAAAGCACTCAGAACGTCATTGCAGACTCTGGGCGCTGCAGTCCCTTCTACCTTCACTAGGCCCATGCCGCTTTGACAGGACGGCTGGGGCAAAGCCACATCTTCACTGAAGTGCGTGGGGCCTGGATAGCCTGCTTGGAGGGAAATAAAGACATACACTCTAAAAGTCCAGTTAAATGGAACCAGTTGTCGGGCTCTCACGTTCTGTCTTTGTGGTCCCCAGACAATGCTTCCTTACAGGGATGTAACTGAACTGCCCTCCCTGGGCTCTCAACTTCTGCCTGCATTTGCTTCTTGCTGGCTTTGACTTAGGGGGATAACTGTCTTTGAAATGGAAAGGTCCACCCTGCTGTGAACTCTCCTTTCTTGGCGGTGGCAGTTAAGTAAACCTCAAAAGATTAAGAACTCCATCAATTGCCTACTCTTCTTCTGGCTTTTAAGCGGACTCAGGTCAGGGCTGTACACAAACGAGGAACTAAATTAACAGTTGTTGAGTGACTAGTATAGTACAGAAAGCCAGAAAACAGCTTATTGCTCTTGCCTAGCCGAGAAGTGTCAACTAGTCTTTAAAGGTAAGACAATCAGAATGATCAACAGGTTAATGGATATTAGAAGGACACAGGAGAAGGTTAGATCTGCTTACATGGATTTCTGGAGTGTTCTGCAGTTTGTGACGTGGCTATCGTAGACCATGTCTTGTAGTAATCATTAAATGAGATTGTCTTAATTACTCTGAAAACATAAACAAAAGTCAGACCATATATAATTTGTAAAGTTGTTTTTAAAATTATCAGAGCACACCATTCAGCTAACAATCATATCAAACGAGACTGATTTGAAAATTATGATACTCTCTTCTCCTTTCCTTTTCCTTCCTTCCTTCCTTCCTTCCTTCCTTCCTTCCTTCCTTCCTTCCTTCCTTCCTTCCTTCCTTCCTCTCTTTTTTCATTCCTTTGAGACCAGGTATGTGTGTCCCTGGCAAGTCTTGCCCTCTGTGTACCCCAGACTGGCCTGAAACTCACAATCTTCCTGCTTCAGTCTCCTGTGTGCTGGGATTACATGCATGTGCCATCAGGTCAGGCTTTGGACATACCTCTCTAAGAATTACCCATTGAATAGATGAATAAAACACATTCGCCACTGACAAGTAAAATCACAGAAAAGACAAACTGTCTAATTTTTCAGTAATGAATAGAAATGCCCACCTATGTGCATATTTATCTGTACTGTAAAAAGACTAATGCCAGTATCTCAAAGGACCTTTAAGGGAAGCATTATATTTGTAATTTTCTGCATTCTACAGTAAAGTTTTCTTAAACGTCGTCCCAATGCCATTTAGTATGATTATTTTTATTTCCTCTTCATAGGGAGAATAAAGGCATTAGAATGGAGATTAACTTTTGCACAGAATCTAGCCACATGGAAGCCCCCTCTTTCCTTATCCCCCACCCAAACATTTCTCTATTTATTAGTGTCCTTATGCCCTTACAAGAGAGAGAAGATTCTGGTAAAGCAGTAAGTAGCAACTGGAGACCACTTCCTAAGTCGCTGCATCTGCATGTATTTTTACTACAAACTTGTTGAGCACAGCAATTTATAGCTCTGTAAATAAGACATTACTTCGAGATAACATTCAGTCATGTGAAGTCACCACCTAACCGGTGCAAGTAGATGCTTAAACATCGGATGAAATATCCCTTATATCTGTTCTTCAATTTAATATTTCAATTATTTGGAAGAAGAAACATTTTCAGTCAAAAAATATATTAGAATTAATTTTTTAGGGGTCAACTGTAAGTTCCTTAAGGTAAGTATTTGACTCAATTCTGAAATTAATGGGGCAATATTTAAATGGATCAGTGCATCCATTTATTTAGCAGTTGACGACACCTAATTTTAAGACTAACATTTTTCAAATGTGTGATTACTTTTCCAATCATACAGAAGTAGACGTCTGAAGTGGGGTGAAGAGAAATTAACCACTGCTCTTACTGCTTCCAGCACACCCTGCCAAGCTTCACACGGCCGAACGGTAACATGAATTTGCCCCCCGAAATGTTTCGTCGTTTTGCAGAGAGGGCAACAAAATGAAAGGCTGCCTTGTATCTCTTGCATGAAAATCTTGAGATCAATTTGCTGTCACAGATCATTTAACAGACGACAATGACCCAAGAGGAAGGAAACTGTCAACACACTGTCTCATGGAAAAAAATTACCATCTTTCTGCACAATCATCTCCATTGTCTTTTGTCTGTTTGAGGGTGACCCATGACCCTCTCCCTTTGTGGGGGTGTCCTGTTCAGTTTCAAACTGTTAGCCCTTTGGGGATTTCTTTTCTTTTTTTCAGAATAATTAAAAATATTTCCCTAAAAGGTATAATAGTGGTTAGCTTGAATACACAAAGCAGAATATCTTAAACGTTTGCATTTCCAATTCTATAGAGGAAACAGTCCCTTAAAATATTAACTATATTTACAATTAATTAGCTAGACTACTAAACTAACAAGGAGATAAATGGTATAACAATATGTTTGTAGTTCCCATCAATATCAACAACAAACTGACTATCATCTCTAATGATGAAAAAGAAATTTTAAAAATTATACTGGACAGTAAAGTTGGGTTATTCTGTTGATATAAGACATAATCCTGACAGAGAAACGAGAACAGCTTCCTCTATTCCCATAATAAGGTGTTGCATTTGGATAGCATAATATGTTGACCATTCTTCTTTAGAAGTGGCAATAAGCAAAATAATTTAGAGGAAGATAATAAAACTTTTGATTGAGAGTCATCAGGGCGTCCTTTGAGGCGCATGTCTGTGGAAAGGGAGGAGGCATCCTAGGCTCAGGGGACAGATGCAGCCATGTTTGGGACTTGGATATGGTGTGCCTGCATGTACACACAGAGGATCTTGGAGGAAGGGAAGACAAGGCTGAGGCAGTTGAGTGGAGAGTTCAGATTGAGAGCAGCTAAAGGCCGTTCTGATGGGTGAAGCTTGGTGGTACAGCATCTTCAAATGTAGGCAGAGAAGGCTTAGAACTGGCTGACCAACTCGGTTCATCAGGACTGAGAGTTATCAGTGGTTCCGAAACAGAAAAGTAAAGAAGGAGCTGGGGCTTGAGCGACGGTTTCCTCAGGGGTCTCACACAGGGTAAATTCCATAAGACTAAAGGCAGGATCTGTTAGGAAATGAAGTGATAAGAGGTAAGAGCTACCTGAGACTTAACGGGTGTGGGAGCAAAGGTTAGGAGCAGGTACAGATGAAACCAAGATAATGCTGAAGAAAGATCAGATTAGCCAATCACCTGATGCATGAGGGATGAAGGCTTTTTGGGTCAAATCTTTTCTGAAGCCCAGAAGACTAGGTTTCTAAGTAACAGACAGCATTACGTGGGACTGAAGTAAAATATGAGTGTAATTTTAGAGGCCGACTCAGGAGATGATGGGACAGAGGAACCAAAATGACCCTTTAGGGGGTCTGAGGGTGAAATTGGGAATGGAAGAGAGAGAGAGAGAGAGAGAGGGAGAGACAGACAGACAGATTATCAGATGAAGCCATTAAGGAAAACAATCTCTAAACCAGTGTTTAGAAGAGGATGAGTAAACACCAACTTAAAGAGAGCCAGCAAGGGTACAGTCTGGTGTTTAATTGAGCTGTGGCCATTTGTTGTTGAGTTGCATAGACACAAAGGCAGATGTAAGCCCAAGGAGCCTAGGCAATGTTGAGGAGAAGCAGCTTCCTTGACAGCACGTGGAAAGGAGATGTAGAGGCCTGCTCTCAAGAGGAGCCCCGGCTGGAGGTCATTTCTAAAGGCAGGGCAGGAACTCCCCTGTGGACTAGGGAGCAGGGCTTTCTCTGCAGAGGGTGATGTGGGAAAGCATGCGCCCCGCAAACTGCTAAACACAGTAGCCCTGCTTGTGCACAGGCAGTGAGCAAATTCCAAGACTCCCAGTGGATGCTGAAATCACAGGTAGTACCAAACTCTGTGCACGCGTGTGTATGTGTGTGCGCGTCTCCCCCTATACATCCCTATTAATCACTTGTTTTGTTGCTATAACAAAATACCTCACAAAAACAACTTAAGGCAGGGTTTATTCAGGCTCACAGTTGGAGGGCAGGGAAAGTCATGGTGGCAGCTGGTCACATTGCAGTCAAGAAGAAGAGAGCAATGCATGTTGCTGCTTGGCTCTCCTTTTCCTTTTAAAAGATGCTTTGGAAGGCAAACCCAAAGAAAATCATATATAGATCTTCTTGGAAATTGGAAGCAAAAAAGATTTCCAGGCAAAAGGTGAGAATACGGGGGTGGGGATAGAGGTGGGGGTTGGGGGGCGGGGGGAGGGGAGAGAGGGAAGGAGAAGGGAGAAGGGAAGGACTGGGGAGAGATTGGGGGAGTGGGAGGGCAGAGATGGAGGAAAGGTGGGTGTTGGAGAAGGGAATAAGATATCTGCATTATTGGAGTCATTTTAGGATTGGCAAGATACTTGCCTCTAGAGGAGATCCCAGGTGTCCACAGGGATGTCCCCAGCTAGGTCCTTGGGCAGCAGAGGAGAGGGTGCCGGAACTATCATTGTCCCATAGTCACACTGATGAATATCTTGATCACATCCATAGAAATTTCGTCCGATGGATGGAGATAGAGACAGAGACCCACATTCACACCAGAGCAATGG